>NW_021025795.1:105397-188469 GCF_004153795.1 Camellia sinensis | reverse complement strand
GGTTGAAAACCATCCCCTATTTCGTATGTCTGCTTATAGTTTTTATGGGTTGACTTAGTTTTGGATGATCCTGTCTGTACAGAACCTATGTCGCTATGTTTCTGTTGTGAGTTATTAACGTGCATATGTATGGTTTGTTTTGATGTGCCATGTAAGCACAGCTCTATGGACAAAGTTTTAAATTTTGCTTCCTTTTTGGCCCCTTTACTCTGATGTGTTAAGTCTGTTTTGGTTTGAGGCCGTAGGTAATCTGAGGATTGCTGGCCGGTTACGTCCTTAACCCATGGGGGCGGGTTCGGGTCGTGACAGAGTGGTATCAGAGCACGAGTTAATAACTCGCGCACTTGTCCAAAAGAGCAATAAGCGTCTAGAAAAGATTTAGGATGCATTCATGTGATAAGTATGAATTCGAAAGCATCGAGAATATGCTTAAGTGTTTTGATTTGGGCAATTATGTGCTATAAGTTGTGCTGTACTTGCATTGCAAACTGTTTGGTTACATATGCTCTCTAGTATATGCATATTTGTAGAATCTTTTGTATATTGTATAATGCAAGTTTAATCAGACGGTGAATAAGAACTCCGTAAAGCTATGTTTAACTTTAAATATTTGTTAATGATATGAAATGACAAGTACCCTGGAATGTTATGTTTTGTACGGATGATTGTCCAAATTTTCCTGGAACATAATTGTGGTATCCTTAGCGTAGGCCCTCGCCCAGGGGACATAATACTGTGGCTTATGGTCATGAAGCCCTAGCCCGGGGGAAATAATACCGTGGCACAGGCCCTCGCCCGGGGGAAATAATACTGTGGCCTATGTATGAGATATGTTGATATGCTTGACCAACATGATATGTCACGCTAAAAGAAGTACCACACTTGATTCGAATATGAGATATAAATTGTTACACTAATGTGTACAATAAGTTTGTTTTGTTATAATGCACATCATGAAAAGTTGTCTATGTGCATTCAATTCTGCTTACGGGTGTCTATGTGAAACATGAACATGATTTGAGTATATAATTACTTAGTAAATGTTCAGCATGCGATATTTGATAAATATGCAATTATCTGTTGCGTAAGTGATTAATTGCGTACGATATGTGAAAGGAGAATGTAACAATGTGCCTATGTGCGAATGTACTTGTGTGATTTTGTGTTTAATTTCGTATTGGGCATCCCAATATTTGGTAAAGTTTGATAAGAATTGTTTAGAGTATGGGCAAATTAAGGGCATACGGGTTGGAAGGTTCTTCCACAGCCCGCCTTGATAGTCCGGAAAGAGTAGTACGAGAATTGGCAGAGATCTTGAGACAACAACGTCAGTTGCCGCTACGGCAAGAACCTTTGCCACCACCAGTGTGAGAAACGCCGAGGAGTTTGTTATCAGACTTCTGGGGCTCGTTATAGATATGGTAAAATGGACCATACGGCAAGGAACTGTCCCCGGATTGAACGAAATGTGAATGAATCCTCTGCCTTGGCTAAATCCATACCAGTGGTAGGAATTGTTACTCAGGATGGAGTAATCACACTCATCCCAGAAAGCACTCAGAATGTTGTAACCATTATCCCAGGTACCTATACTGTTTACAAATGAATGCTTATGTGTTGATTGATTCCGAATTAGTACGTTTGTACATCTTCGCTTGGGATATTATTTGATTCGCATCAGCATATGTTTCATATCTGCTGCATGTGTATTTGGATCGATTAGACCTACATGATCGGGACCGTGTTCGTTGGAGATATATGCCCCGTTTAGGAAGTTTGTGAAATACGTTTTGGGATATTGATTGGCTCTGCACATGCACATGTATATCTAAACCTATGCTCAGGTTGATTTGCCATGTTACTGTCCTCAATGACTAAACCACTGGAATTATGACTTTGTGATTGTGATCGAGTTGAGCACCCCAAATAATGAGCTCTATGAATTGTGAGATCGTGCATTTTGATTAGTAGGAAGTTGACTGGACTATGTGATTATATTGAGCTCGACTCGTAAACCTATGCTTTTGTGATTGATTTAGAACTTTTGCATAACAGACCCTGTCTTATGTACAACCGGGAAACTTCATTTAATATGTTACCGTGCACCATGTGCTTGTGTATAAGACTCGTTTGGGAACTACTGTATTGATTATGGTACATACCTCCTAATATGAATAACTGCATGCGCATGCCACTATATACCTGAACTTATGTGGACAAGGCCGTATTGTACATGACTTGAGATATTTTGATATGAACAGCTATGATAAATGACTCCGATTTGACTTTGAGAACTGATGAACTTAGGGCAGTTGAGAAACTATCAACCATGTACCTAAGCAAACGAAGTATGCCTTACAGAACCGAATGTGCCCTATTTGAGAAAATTTTTATCTCATTCGATCCGATAGAACCTTTGCTTGGATCGACCGATAAGACCCTCTATCTAATTTGATTTTATAAAAAGGGGATTAAGAATGGCTTGTGAATAAATAGCCAGATTATTCTTGGCAGAAAAACTGATAGAACCGAAACTTGAACTCATTTGGGGATACTTGACTTATTTGAAAGACCTTTTGTGGGCTATCAATAGATTGATCTACCTATGAACATCATTGAGAACCAACCTTCAACTATTGAGGACATATATGTCATAGATGAACTGAATTGTACAAATCCCGTGATTGGGTGTCTTAAGGAACGATGCTTGTGTATTGTCCCATCCTGGTTGGTTTGATGCTATGGGGACTGATGAAGGTAGATTGATTTGATTTCGAGCAGTACTGAACATTTGTCTTTGACTGATCAGAACATGTTTTGTAAGGGGGAGAGATTGCTTCAGTGTTACCAGATTTTAGGAAAATCAGGTTATAGTGAATGGTGTTGTGTTGCTTTGATGACACCCTTAGAGTGTCCTTTCGTGCTAGGGGACGTTAAGCCTATGTCGCACCTTTGATTGAGATACCTTTTGCCACCGACGGTTTCGTACGGGTGGGTTTGAATAATCAATCTGGAATCGGCCACCGACGGTCGCGAACGGGTGTGCTTCAATTCCAAGACGATTATTCCTTTGTTTTGTTTGGAATGTCATCCCTTGGCATTATGTAGATGTTATTAACATCCAAAAAGCTTTGAAAAACCCTGATTATCCGGAAATGTGCGAATTCAGTACGTTTTGTGAATAACTGCTCAGTGCCATTATATTCTGTGATTGGGGCTCTGAGGATGTGTAAATTGGGTCTAACATGTGACTAACTGTTTTGATATTATCTTGGACATCATGGGGATTAATATATGAATTACCTTATGCTTTCGATGACTATCAGATAATGTGGAAAGACTAGATAGAACAGGGAATTGAATATTGGACTGAATTGTGAACTGTAAACTGTTGAATGAATTGAGAACACGTGTATTATGTCAGAAATTGCCTGCTTCGATGTTACTTTTGTTGTTTCGGGAATCAGTTTTTGGATCCACCTTATATTCCTAAAGACTTTTAATTGACCTTGGATAATTGTGATGAGTCACTGGACTAAATATAGAATCAGATCGTGAATTGGGGAATTATTGAAGAATGAATTGAACTTTTGTGACACGAAATAGACCGAACTTCTGTGATAAAGTTAGCTGACATTGAAATAAATATGTTGGTGACCTACCTTGAAGAGGTCAGTTGGTGAATATGTCTAAATATTTTTCGGTGCCAACAGGTCGAAGTTGAATTTTAGATAGTGGTGGGACTACTTCAACCTCTCCCCATTTTGGAATGGAAATGGGAATATGTGGCTACGAGTTTCGTTGTGGGGCTACCTTGAGTACCCAAGGTGTAAGTCCCATTTGGGCTATTGTAGGTAAAATTATTGAAGTTGCCCATTTCTCCCTATAAAATTTTGTATGATGCTTGTAGACTAGCCACTGTTTACATCGATAAGATCGCTCGTTACATGGGGTCCCAGTATCTATTGTTTAGACAGAAATTCTAAAATGTGTTTGAATTCTGAAAAGCCTCCAAGAGGTAATGGGGGCTCAACTCCTGTTCTGTTATGTTACCCGGACCCGGAGGTTCCCTTATGGAACTGGTTATTCGTAACCTCACGTGTATATGTTCGGTTCTATTCTGTTCCGTTCTGTTCTGTTAATGCTAATGGATGTATCACGTAAACTTAATCATGACTTATGATTTCTGTATATGATCTGGACAAATTATGAATTTGATGCTAAACTGAATTATGATTCGGCGCTGTTTTCCATCCGCAAATTGATGTACGATCAGGAAGAACTATTAAAGTTTTGGGAGGAATGCTCCAAAGATATGCATTAGATTTTTCAGGGGAGTTGGAAAGATCTATCCATCGTTGGCAAACTTTGCTCCCAACAACAGCTCTCACTCTAGTTTTGGCATGGCACCGTACAAGCCTTGTATGGCGGAAAAAGGGAAATCTATGACTGATTGAGAATAGAGCGTTGCTTGATTTTGAGACTAAGTGAATGGCTATAAGAATGATTGGAACCGTTGAATGAAAAGTGTTCCGAATTGTTTCGACTAAAGGTAAAATAAGTTTGGAGGACCAAACTTCCTAAAGGGGGGAAGACTGTAATACCCCTGTTCCGTAGTATGCTAATTGCTCCCTAATACGTATGTGACTGTATGTTTTGATATGATTTTTGTGTGCCATTATGTGAATATATGCGACTTTGGAATTCTACCTGTTCACCGTAGGAATATCTGTTTGAATAATCCGCTTTGGAATTAAATTGAGGACATAGATCTGTTGAGAACATAGATCTGTTGAGAACCTACCTTCAACTATTGAGGACATATATGTCATAGATGAACTGAATTGTACAAATCCCGTGATTGGGTCCCATTTGGGCTATTGTAGGTAAAATTATTGAAGTTGCCCATTTCTCCCTATAAAATTTGTATGATGCTTGTAGACTAGCCACTGTTTACATCGATAAGATCGCTCGTTACATGGGGTCCCAGTATCTATTGTTTAGACAGGAATTCTAAAATGTGTTTGAATCCGGAAAAGCCTTCAAAAGGCAATGGGGGCTCAGTATATTGGCACTTAAGATGCATAAAAACTAAAGAACAAACACAATTAAAACATAAATGTCCGAAAAAATAAACCTGACCTAAAAATGATCAAGAAAAGGCCATAACAGGGCACACATTCAATCTTGATGGAGCTTCCGTGGGTGATGGAGATGCTTTAAAAGTCCATAACTTGTCAATCTTGAACCAGAACAGGGCACACATTCACAAATATTCACTAGTATGTATGCAGAATTTTCAAAAAAGACTGGAGAAGTTAACGCAATTAGATTCAATATTTGATTAAGAAACACAAATAGAAGTCCAAAACATTGAAATTAGAATGTAGACCAAATCAGAATCCAAAACCTAAAATCTATAGGCCATAATATAACATATCTCTAAAAATCCGCGAGCTCCAGTCCCGGACGATGACGACGACGAGGAGTCAGAGGCGGAGGGAGGGTCATCGGCACGCTCGAGCGGGGACCCTATTTTCTGAAATCCTGTTTTTGTATTTTGTGTTCTGTTTTCCGTTCTCTTTCACTTGCAAGCACTCTTAGGCATATGTTAAGCATTGTAAATGAGTTAATGAGATGATAATAAAGCCTAAAGAGGAATATGTGAATTAAAGAACGGATTGAACTGTTGATGACCCTTTTGTGTTCATGAAACGTGTAGGGTCAAGCTCCAGGGCAAATCCACAAGCCGATCACTGTGAGTAATATCAATATTTGAATGCTTACAAATGTCCAATTGTTTACTTCCTTTTAAGCTTTATGAATTGCTAATTGGGATTGTGGACGTAAGTCTGATATGGGTGAATGAATGGACCAAAGGTCGTTTTGAAATGAATGAATGGACCAAAGGTCGTCCTGATATAAATGAATGGACCAAAGGTCGTCCTGATATAAATGAATGGACCAAAGGTCGTCCTGATGGGAATGAATGGACCAAAGGTCGTTTTGACGCATGTGAGTGGGCCAATGGCCGTTTTGACATGAATGAGTAGGCCGAAGGCCGTTTTGACAGAAATGAATGGGCCCAAGGCCGTTTTGACAGAAATGAATGGGCCGAAGGCCGTTTTGACAGAAATGAATGGGCCGAAGGCCGTTTTGACAGAAATGAATGGGCCAAAGGCCGTTTTGACAGAAATGAATGGGCCGAAGGCCGTTTCGACATAAGTGAATGGGCCGAAGGCCGTTTCGACATAAGTGAATGGGCCGAAGGCCGTTTCGACATAAGTGAATGGGCCGAAGGCCGTTTCGACATAAGTGAATGGGCCGAAGGCCGTTTCGACATAAGTGAATGGGCCGAAGGCCGTTTCGACATAAGTGAATGGGCCGAAGGCCGTTTCGACATAAGTGAATGGGCCGAAGGCCGTTTCGACATAAGTGAATGGGCCGAAGGCCGTTTCGACATAAGTGAATGGGCCGAAGGCCGTTTCGACATAAGTGAATGGGCCGAAGGCCGTTTCGACATAAGTGAATGGGCCGAAGGCCGTTTCGACATAAGTGAATGGGCCGAAGGCCGTTTCGACATAAGTGAATGGGCCGAAGGCCGTTTCGACATAAGTGAATGGGCCGAAGGCCGTTTCGACATAAGTGAATGGGCCGAAGGCCGTTTCGACATAAGTGAATGGGCCGAAGGCCGTTTCGACATAAGTGAATGGGCCGAAGGCCGTTTCGACATAAGTGAATGGGCCGAAGGCCGTTTCGACATAAGTGAATGGGCCGAAGGCCGTTTCGACATAAGTGAATGGGCCGAAGGCCGTTTCGACATAAGTGAATGGGCCGAAGGCCGTTTCGACATAAGTGAATGGGCCGAAGGCCGTTTCGACATAAGTGAATGGGCCGAAGGCCGTTTCGACATAAGTGAATGGGCCGAAGGCCGTTTCGACATAAGTGAATGGGCCGAAGGCCGTTTCGACATAAGTGAATGGGCCGAAGGCCGTTTCGACATAAGTGAATGGGCCGAAGGCCGTTTCGACATAAGTGAATGGGCCGAAGGCCGTTTTGACATGAATGAATGGGCCGAAGGCCGTTTTGACATAAATGGAAATCTGAGTGGGCCAGAGGCCAGAATGGTTGGAACTACAGTCACTTGATTTGAATTTCGTATACTTATATATCTGTTAAGTAGAAATAGTAATTGGGCCTAAGGCCGTTTGGAACCTGTTGTTCTACATTGTTTACGTAATTTCTGTATTTGATATTATTCACTGGGCTATCGCTCATGCTCATTCATGTGTTTGTAGGTGAGTCCGGAGAAGTCCAAACCCAGCCCCAATGAAGTCTGTGAGGAACAACAGAGGTTTTTGGAAGAGTCAGCCCTTGCGTCTCACGCACGAGACCCGTCTTCGCCCTTCCGTTATGTATTTATATCTTGTCATGGTGGCGAAGTTTTTGATTATGTCTGTATATAGTTTCATGGGTTGACTTAGTTGGGTGATCCTGTCCGTATAGAATCTTATGCTACTACATTTCTGACGTGAGTTATTAACATGAGTTTGTATGGAATGTTATGATGTGCATATAAGCACGGCTCTATGGACAAAGTTTTAAATTTTGCTTCCTTTTGGCCCCTTTACTCTGATGTGTTAAGTCTGTTTTGGTTTGAGGCCGTAGGTAATCTTAAGATTACTGGCCGGTTACGTCCTTAACCCATGGGGGCAGGTTCGGGTCGTGACAGCTGTAGTCTTCTTCTCATGTCTTAGAAGAACCTCTTGTTTGACATCACTTCTTGTTGAGAGGACTTTAACATCACCATCGACAAATGGACTAAAGAATGGCAAGGCCTAAAAAAATTGGTTTAAAACTTGGATTAACACACTCAAAGAAAATGACTTAATAGTTTGAACTTGGCCGAACGTTATGCCAAGTTTCTTGTGTCAAAGGTCATCAAGTATCAATTCATCATATTTTTGATGTCTTTGAAGCGTCTCAACTTCCTTTTTTGAGTTCATTCCATGACAAAAGAGAGGGGTGGTTGTGGACGCACCCTCGGGCTTTATGCTACCACAGTTCGGACTCGATGTCACGGTTTTGAATCTAATCTCACAAAGTGCAATGCAAGATCGATAAATCACCAAAGAGTCCAAATACGGCAGATCGTTTTGAAAAACAAATTTTTAGAAAGAAGTGCCAAACATGGACTGCTTTGCCAGATACAGAGTTGCCACCTAAATATTTTATTTTTTGGAAAATTTAGGAAACCCTGACTCGTGCCTAAGGCCACGTGTCCGTCATCACCAAAGTTGCCTCGGCTCGGGAACTTGGGTACGATTGGGGAAGGTCATGCAATGAGCACCCCCGCTCGCTCGATCAAAGATCGGCCACTACTAAACATGATACCGAGTTTTTGAAAACACATGCGTTCTTATTCCGATTAATTAGCCTAGAATTACTATGTGATGCGCACAACATACAAGTTTAGACTAGATTGCCTAAGTTGGAACAAAGCATCGCATATCCGTTTGTTTTGAAAATGGATTGAATTTTGCTACTCGCAAGTAGGCTAAAACACGGGTTTCGACGAATTATTCCAATTGAAGCAACCCAACCTTCACCCACAGGCATTCAGGCAATTATATCACATAAGCACATAGCCTCATGGTAAGCATGCTGTCATGGCAGTCACTCACACACATGCAAGGATGCTAAAGCATAAACACTTACCGAGTACTCCGAGCCAAAGAAAGAAGCTAATTAGAAATCATGCATGAATCCTAACTATGCTAAGAATGCCTAATGCAACACATTCAAAAATGCAACTACAATAGGCTCGGCTATTTTAAGATGGCATGTGAGATGCAACAATCGACACATGTATTCAACTTGGAATTGAAATACAATGCAGTTAGTATGATGCGCCGAGCCCGATACGTGCAATACAAATGAATGATGCAAACATGCTAACAAAAGTATGCTAATTGAAACGTGGCCTAAAACTAACCATCACAAGCAGGTAAGTAAAAGGGAGAAAGACGTGGGGTTGGAAGACATTTACACACGCACGCACACTTATTACAAAATTCACCCTCTCGACGGAGGGTCCGAATAAATAATACGGACCGAATAATTAATCAACTACCATAGCTAATTAAATATTACAAAACCCTTAATTAATTGACAAATTAATTACAAAACAATCTAAGTATGAAATAAAAGAGTGCCACAGCTCCGCCTCGAATTGATTGGATGATGTATGCTCGATTCGCCTCGCTCGGAAACCCGTTGCCATGCCAACTGTTGCCTCTGTTTGCATTGTTTCATGCCTCTGAAAGCTGCACAAGTCGCAAGGCTACTTCTGAACCACTTCCTAAGCACTATGGGAGGTCACCGGCCAAGAAACAGGACTACCGGCCATGGAAGGATGGTCATCGACCAAAGATGGGGCCATCGGCTGGATATTGGTAGTCGACCGGCACTGAAAGTGGCTGACCGGCCATTTCTTCCTGTAGAACACTAGTTTTGCTACAATAGAGGACAGACAGTGCATGGCATGGAATTTGCAAGCCAAATGTATGCACGACCACCCTCCCTATCATACTATGAACTCAAGGGAGTATGGCTCTCGACGCTCGGGCCACCAATCACGCATTTCGATGCACGATGGCCAAAGGTGTCAAAGGTGCATATCAATATGGAATGAATGCAACAAACAAATGAATGCTACACACTCTATCATGGTGGGTCAAGAGTGTCGACGATCGAGGATTGAGGCACGTTTCGTCACTTTAAGTACGAAACGTCCCTTGATCCTCATGTTTGGTTTGACACCTCAAACCAAACAACAATGCAATGTATGTATGCCAAATGCTATGCGAACCATGCAATTAATGCAATGCAACATGAACAATGCAACTTAAAATGCAAGCAACATGGTAATGCAATAAGTATGTAATACTACAATGCAACCTAGGCTTGTAAATATATCGAGTGATAGATATGCAACAATGACCTTAACCACAAGGATGCGACAACATGCAATGCGTTAAGCCTACAACAATACACGAGTGCATGATCTATGGACTTACACTAAGGATGAATAGGCCTCAACCATACCAAAATAGTGGCCAAAGTGCCAAGAAATGATGGACAAAACACACTCAAACATGCACATGTGAAGGTCCAACACTTAGGCATAAAAAGAGTCGACTCTTAGACACATTAAGAAGAGACAAATATGGACATATGACAAGTATGATAAGCTCTAAAAATGTGCAAAGGATGATGCCAAATCAACCATGCCATGCAAGTAGGGCATGCAATAAAGCCCAAAACTTGAGACTCACAAAGGGGTTCAAACCATGGCCATACCAACCAAGCCCCAAAGAGCCAAGATGACTTAAAATAGTCTTAGGGCAGAGCAAAATAAGGTTAGAGCATGCATGGAACAAGGCCAAAACATGCTAAGGAATGGGCGCAAAATATGGGGGCATTCAAGGCCACAAAGAGAGCATTCTACTACAACTACCTCAACCAAACATGGCATGGGTTATGCAATGAAAAACAGAGCTATAGCATGTCAAGATAAGCCTGAATACCGACTTAGATGGCATCTAAATGACCTAAGTCTAGAGATATGCACAATGGCCCAAACATAAAGCATGAGACAACAACTCTTCAAAGCATTGAACATGGATTGAAATAGAAGGACATGTGATTCCAAACCACTAAAATAGCCCAAGTAACGTATGCTCATGACTCACACGCCCAAAGCTGACAAGATAAAATGCATGGTGGCTATACAAAACATGGAAAACATGACCAAAACAATGAAAAACAGAGCTTAAGCATGCTACAACAAGGCTAAAAGCTTCATGAAGTTAAGCCAAAACATGCAAGCATGATGGTCTAAATGCATGATACATGTTTAGGCAAGTGAGAGGATTGAAAGTGCAACAAGCCAAAGAACCAACATGAAACAGAGGTATAACATGATAAACTAACACCAAATACCTAGTGAAATGAAGCTAAAACACATTAAGCCAACATGCTACCTTTACAAGTCAATAATGCAAGCAAATGGGACATAAAGGGAGAGGGGTGTCCCTCCCCTATACAAGACCTCAAAACCAATTCTCTACCACTGAAAATCCTCTAGATTTCAGTGTTGAGAAGGCCAAAACAAAAGGGTTACAAAGCCTAAAGAGGAAGGCACAAAAAGAGGTCAAACAAGGCCTAAGCGAGGGTAAACAACCCCCAAACCAAAAATGACCTTAATGAAATATCTCATGCATGAAAATGCAGAACTTTTATCAGTTATACACTAAGCTTAAAACAATATGCAAGATAGGCTAAAAGCTCAAGGCAAAATGGGGAATAAAAGAGGTAGTTCTCACCCTTGAAAAACACCTCAAGAACACCAACTCCAGCACCTCCTTCTGATCAAAACCAACTCAAAAACTTTGAACTTAACCCCTCAACACCTCAGCAACCAAAGTATAGTGTAACACTAGGTGCCTTAGTGCAAAAATAAGAACAAAAACACACTTTTGAACACTATTACACACACAACTAGAGAGAGGGGAAGATATAGAGAGAGGTGTATCTAACTTCTATATCAGATGAATCAACCCCTGGAAAGGGAGGGGAGGCCCTCCTTTTATAGAAAAACAACTTCACAAAGCTTCCAAGGGAAGCTAAACAAAGCTCAAATCCCTCCATACACCTGTATGGAGGGCAGAGTCTGTGCTCACCAGCTGGCACAGTTGGCATGCACAATGCCTGAAAAAGGCAAAGAAAATGTCTCAGCCAGAAAATATGGTCGACCGACCAAATAAGTGGCCGACCGACCAACTAAAGTGCCGATCGGCCAACACACTTAGCCGATGGAAAGAAAAAGGGGCCGATGGCCTCAGGCCCTGGCCAGTGGGTTTAGAAAATGGTCAACAAGCCACTCTCTTCCTTTAGAAGCAAAAACACAAGTGTTTGGTCCATGACCAAGCACAAAACAGATAAGTTGGGAGATCTTGAGGCAAGGCGTGCGGCCGAGACTTCCGGGGACTCAAAACGAACACGAACATGGATGATCATTGAGTGTTCAAACGATGACGTCCAAGTCTTGAGAACGGTCAAAAATGGGGTGTCTACAGTGGTCATTTGCATTACATTCATTGATTTTTGTCCAAAGTGGTATCCGAGATCATCAAGCGATCATACCGCTCATTGATGGTTTTGCAGTCAATCCCAACCTTCTCTTGAGGCTTTCCTATGACAGAGAAGGAAGGAAGGACAAACAAAGCTTGAAAATGCTCTATCCGCACTGATTTCACCTCATAGCACAAAAACAGAGCTTTGCATCAAATCAATGCACGGCCAGCCCTCTGTAGGCCCGGCTGGCCCTTGGTGTGTGGCTAGCAGTACAATTTTTACAGAAACAAAGGCAGTGCCTGAAGTTGAAACAAAGGCGGTCAGGGAAGACAGAGTAGCTTTCAGGTGATGCACATGCAACCTCATCCATCTTGGTGTCCTTATCAAATGCGTTTGATCATATAATTGTTTCATTAGCATAATGAATTGTGTTGTAATATTTAATTAGTCTAATTTGCTGTATGTAGTTAGTTGGCGTTGTATTATTAAATTAGCTTAGCCTAGTTAATTTCTTTTAATTAATTAGGTTAGATAGTTAGTTAATTATTCATTTCAAGTGTTGTAACAATTAGTTAATTAATTTAGCTATTTATTCAAGTTTTGTAATAATTAGCTTAATTAGTTAGTTAGCTTTATTCATTCGGACTCTCCTTCATGAGAGCATAATGTAATAATGTGTATGTTTTCCAACCCCACGTCTTTCTCCTTTTTATTTACCCGTTTTTGATGGTTAGATTAGGGACATGTTTCAATTAGTATACCTTATGCTTGCATACATTCATCTTGTCTTGCATGCGCCGAGGCTCGACGCATCATTCAAACTGTGTTGTCATTTCAATAATTTTTTGAACACGTGTTTAACCGCATGTTATTTAATTGAATCATATTCCATATTAGTAGTCGAGCCTATTAGTTGCATTCTTTGCATGTGTTGCATTAGACATACATTGTTAGAATTCATGCATATTTTTCTAACTCATATTTTCTTATCTTGGAGTACTAGGTGAGTTTTAGTGCTTTAGCATACTTGCATGAGTGTGAGTGATTGCCATAACTAGCATGCTTGCCATGAGACTAAATGCTTATTTTATAAACTGCTTGATTACCTGTGGATGAAGGCTTATTGTTTGAATTGGTATGATTCAACAAATGTACGTTTTAAGCCCACTTTGTTTGGTGGCAAATTCGCAAAATTTAAGCCCACTTAAGGTGGTAAAATCAAATCCTTTTCACAAACAAACATGAAATTGAGTTGTTCCAACTTGAGCAAACTAGTATATACTTGCTTGTACGCATCACGTAGTAATGCTAGCCTAATAATCGGGACAAGAACACATAATGTACATAAAAATCGTATCATGATTAGTAGAGGCCGATCTTTGATCGGGCGAGCGGGGGTGCTCAATTCATGACCTTCCCCTCTCGTACCTAAATTCCCAAACCAAGGCAACTTTGGTGATGGTGGACACATGGCCTTTGGCACGAGTCATGGGTTTCCTAAATTTCCCCAAAAATAAAACTTTTAGGTGGCAACTCTGTATCTGGCAAAGCAGTCTAATTTTGGCATTTTTGATTCTAAAATCAATTTTCCAAAATGATTTGTCGAATTTGGACTCTTTGGTGTTTATCAATTTCACATTGCAATTATGAGATTAGATTCAGAACCGCGGGAGTCCGAACTGTAGGGCTTTCTTTTCAAACCTTCCGAATGGGGGCGTGAAAAAGCCGAGCTACAAGGCCCTTCTGAGCATGAGATTGAGTTCCGTGTGTTCAATGTATCGGCTATCTTCACCCTACTTCTAGGAAGGCTCTGGTTGCATTATATGAAGGCAATGTCCTCCACCATCCATCAAATGTTGAAGTACCCTCATAAGGGAGGGATGGCTACCCTTTTTAGGAACTCATCTATTCATCCATTGCTAGAGGTCACTATGGCTTTGGTAGAAATCAATCACAGTGATGAGGATGTGTTTCTTTCGAGTTTCACTCTGGTAGAAGCCTAATTGGTACAGACGATCCTAGTTGAGGATGAAGGCATGTATGTCAGTGATCAGTCCATTTATTTCATGAACAAACTATGGCATATCCCTGGGATTGGGCTTGGAAGAAGCGAAAGGAAAGGTGTTACGACGCTAGCTAAGGCTCGACCTAATCCATATACCTTTGGGTTGAGCTATATGCCCACCAAAGAAGACTGGTGACGGAAAGGAGAAGAAATGAGAGAAAGGGCCAAGGCTAAGAGAGTTGGGAGACATTACGAGTTGGTTCGCAGGCCAATCTGGGGAACGTTGAATGGGCATTTTGTCAGAGAATGAGAGCAATGTGCCGCAACAACACCAATTCGCGCAGTTGTGTTTGTCATAAAAATCTAGTGCCATTACTTGTGTGGGGCAAAATGTGATGTTTATACCGATCATAAGAGCCTAAAATTGTTCTTTACCCAAAAAGAACATAATATGTTTCCGCAAAGGTGGCTAGAGTTGATTAAAGACTATGATCTTCAAATTCAGTATCACCCAAAGAAAGCCAATACAGTTACTAATGCGTTGAGTAGAAAATCGACGGAGTGCTTGGCTTGTCTACTCACTGAACAAAATGAAATCTGGCAAGACTTTGAGAAATCCAAGATCGGAATAGTATTACATGAACAGGGTGGAATGATAGCCGTTATTTTAGCCGAACCGGAAATTATTGATGAGATTAAACTAAAATAAAGGGAAGATGAGTCCCTCAAGAAAGTAATCGATAAATTTGAATCAAATACGAGACTAGGGTATAGTGTGGAGAATGAGGTGCTAAAATTCCAAAATAGATTGTGTGTTCCAAATATCTCCAATTTAAAGAAGAAAATTCTAGATGAAGTCCATAAGTAAATGTTTGCGATGCATTCTGACAACAACAAGATGTATCGGGGCTTGAAACAAAACTACTGATGGCCTAATATGAAATGAGAAATTGCTTAATATGTATCTAAGTGCCTTCAATGCTAGCAAGTTAAAGCTGAACATCCGAAACCGGCAGGTCTACTTCAACCTCTCCCTATTCCAGATTAGAATTGGGAGCATATTACCATATACTTTATTATCGGACTACCTCACACCCCAAGAGGTATGAATTCTATCTAGGTTATAGTTGATAGATAGACTAAATTTGTGCATTTTCTTCCTGTAAAGACTACTTATGATGCTTATAGACTTGCCACTATATATATTGATGAAATTGTGCGTTTACATAGAGTGCCGGTATCTATTGTGTCGGATAGAGATCCGAAATTTGTATCTAGATTCTGGGAGAGTCTTCAAGCAGCAATGGGGACAGAACTCAAATTTAGTAGTGCATTCGATCCACAAACTGATGGATAGTCAAAACAGACTATGCGGACTCTAAAAGATATTCTTTGAATGTGTGCCTTCAATTTTCAAGGGAGTTGGGAAGATTACTTACCGTTGGCAGAGTTTACTTATAATAACAACTTCTACTCCAGCATTGGCATGGCACTATATGAAGCCTTATATAACAAAAAATGTAGATCACCAATTTGTTGGACAAAAGTTGGGGATAGAGTTTTACTTGGGCCTAAGATTATACAAACTACCACTAAAAAGATCAAAGTTATTCGACAAAGGCTCAAGGCAACACATAGTAGACAAAAGACCTATGCTGATGTTAGAAGAAGGCCACTTGAATATGAAGTTGGCAACCATGTATTCCTCTGTGTAATTCCAATGAAGGGCCAGTCGAGATTTGGCAACAAGGGTAAGTTATCAACCCGTTGTATTGGGCCGTTTCAGATTCTGGAAAGACTTGGACCAGTTGCCTACCGAGTTGCACTACCGCTGGGAATGGAGGAAATGCATAACGTATGCAACATGTAAATGTCGAGGGGTTACCTCCAAGATCCGTTTCATGTAATAGACTAGCACCGGATAGTTCTTGATGAAAATATGGAATACAAAGAGTGGCCAGAACGAATCATTGACCGACAAGTAAAGCAACTGAGAAAAAAATCCATTCCAATGGTGAAAGTGGAATGGAAAGAACATTATCGAAGGGATGCCATGTGGGAGAAAGAAGAGGAGATGTGAAAACACTACTGTAGACGTCCCCGAATGTCCCAGGAAAATCCCGTTTTGTTCATTTGGGCTTACTACAGTTCGGACTCAATGTCACAGTCCTGTATCTAATCTCGCAAAGTGCAATGCAAGACCGATGAATCATCAAAGAGTCCAAATCCGGCAAATCGTTTTAAAAAAACTAATTTTTAGAAAGAAGTGCCAAACATGGACTGCTTTGCCAGATACAGAGTCACCACGTAAATGTTTTATTTTGGGGGAATTTAGGAAACCCTGACTCGTGCCTAAGGCCACGTGTTCGTCATCACCAAAGTTTCCTCGGCACGGGAACTTGGGTACGATTGGAGAAGGTCACTCCATGAGCACCCCCGCTTGCCCGATCAAAGATCGGCCTGTACTAACCATGATATCAAGTTTTTGAAAACACATGTGCTCTTATTCCGGTTTATTAGCCTAGAATTACTATTTGATGCGCACAGCAAGACAAGTATAGAGTGGGTTGCCTAAGTTGGAACGAAGCATTTCGAAAATGGATTGAAGTTTGCTACTCGCAAGTAGGCTAAAACACGGGTTTCGACGAATTATTTCAACTCAAGCAACCCAACCTTCACCCACAGGCATTCAGGCAGGTATATCACATAAGCACATAGCCTCATCGTAAGCATGCAATCATGGCAGTCACTCACACACATGCAAGGATGCTAAAGCATAAAAATACTTGCCGAGTACTCCAAGCCAAAACAGAAATTAGTTAGTAATCAATGCATGATCCTAGTTCATGTTAAGATGGCTAATGCAACACATGCAAAAATGAAACTGGGGTAGGCTGGGTTGTTCTAAACATGGCATATGAAATGCAATAGATAACATGTATTCAACTTGGAATTGAAATACAATGCAGTTAGTATGATGCGCCGAGCCCGGTGCATGCAATACAGATGAATGATGCAAACATGCGAGCATAAGTATGCTAATTGAAACATGCCCTAAACTAACCACCAAAAGCTAGTAAATAAAAGGGAGAAAGACATGGGGTTAGAAGACATACATCACACACACGCACACTTATTACAACATTTCCCTCCTCGGAGGATTCGAATAATACAAAACCAGATGAATAATGAACTACAGCTAATTATTACACGACATTAACAAATTAACAAACTAGCTAAGTAAGCACGTAAACTAAATGAATGTGACTGCCTCGGCTCTGTTTTGGATGACAATGGATGCATGCATGCTCGAGTCGCCTCGTCGAGAAATCCATCGCGATGCTTCATCTCGCCTTTGTGTCCAATTTAATTCAGAAACTTGCACCAAGCTCCAAGAGGCTGAAACTCCACTCTAGGAAGTTGTAGGAGGGCTACCGACCAGCCAATGACATGGGAGACCACTTGCCAACCACTCCTTTGTGGTGGAGACCAAAATGGGTGGTCGGCCTGCCAGAAAACCTGGTCGGCCGACCACTTTCTGCCCCTGGATTCTGGTTTTCTACAACACAAAGCAATAGGGAAGCATGGCAAGGTATTTTTAACAAATGTGTGCTCGACCACTCTCCCCGTCATAGCATAGGCTCTAGGGAATGTAACCATCGATCCTCGGATCCCCAATCACGCATATTGATGCATGATGGCCGAGGAGTCGGATTGCATGACTTAATGTGACATGAATGCACAAATAAGCATCTAAAGCCAACAACTCTATCATGGATAGTCAAGAGTGTCAGCGATCGGGAATCGAGGCACGTTTCATCACTTGGAGTATGAAACGCTCCTCGTTTCCCGTGTTTGGGCTAACTCGTATCCCAAACATGATGAAACAAGAATGGCATGCTCAATGTAACTTCTAGCATGCAAACCTAATGTAATGCAACTAAATGATTCAAAGATGCGAGGAATGACATTCAAGCATGAAAATGGCATACACAACGCTATGAACTACACATGACATACTCAATGCACATGGACTAAACAATGGCATACACAATGCACATGTGAAGACTAACAAACACAATGAGATGAACAAGGCATGCTCAATGCAATGATCAACTCATGCGACAACATGGACTATGTGGCATACACAATGCAAGATGGACTTGAACCAAAGTGAATGGGCCTCGGCCACATCCAAATCAGTGGCCAAACATGATGAAATCAAAGCAACAAGACACACATAAGCATGCACAATGCAAAGGCTCGAACCTAAGGCATCAAATGCCACTCTACCAAAGCATGGAAAGGGATGAAATATAGCATACAATCATACATTTTCCAGCTCTGAAATGATGTGCAAGATGGTCCCAAATCATGCAAATAAGTCACACAATACATGCTAGATGGCCCGAATACCGAAACTAGTGAAGTGCGTTACACTAGAGGCATACAAAGCAATGCACAAATGGAAAAACCAGCCCCAAACAGACCCTAGGGAGGTCCATGATAGTGGGAAAATGGCCTAAGATGATGGCACAACATGCATAGAAATGAAGCTCATGCTAAGGCTCAAAATAAGGCATTCAAGCACAACTCTTAAACATATTGAAGGAGTGATGAACATGAGAATATGGCAACCTTATATGCACTGAAAAATCATGCTTGATGATGCCAAAACATGTCAATGGCCCAAACAACGCATGCTAGTGGACCCGATATGCAAAGCTAGTGAGCTTAAATTGAACTATGGCCATATACAACAATGCATGCATGACCCAAAACACTTCAAAAAGAGCTAAGGCAGCCCAAAATATGAATCAAATTAGTTTGGATCATGGCCAAAATATGCTAGGAAAGAGAGCCAAAACAACATGCAGTACAAGCTAGCGAACCGTGATTTACACTACAACCATATGAAGCGCATGAGAGGCCACCAAACCAATCAAAAACAGAATCATGGCATGTCAAATGAAGCCCAAAAACCCACTGAAACTTGACCAATGCATGCAAGAATGACATGCCCCTTTGATAGGCTATAAAGAGGGTTGTTCTACACATGCAAGATGGACACCCAAAATGGAAAAAAGGGCTTTGGACAAAGCCTATGCGGGTCCTAGAACCAACCAAAAATGGCCTTAAATATGGCTTGGAAGCATGCAAATAAGGGCTCCTTTGTTAGGCAGAATATACTAGTAAACAAGACAAGGTGTGAGAGGGTCACCCGTCTCTGATTTTGGTGCTCAAAACAGCATAATAACCACTAAAAATCCGCTGGATTTCAGTGGTCAAAACGGCCAAAAAAGCTCAACACAAAGGCCCTAATGCGTGGTTTAAAACAAGATGAAATGAAGCATACAAGGGGGTAGATGACCCCCAACAGAAAAATGGTCTTAAACAAACATGTTAAGAACTTCAAAAGAAGACTTTTTTCAGTTTATGACAAAACCCAAATATGCTTGCAAATATGGCTAAGAGATGAAGCAAAATAAAGACCAAAAGAGGAAAAGAAGTGTTACCCTTGAAGCTCAGCAACTCCAGCAGCTATGAAGCCAAAAACTCAGACCTGAGGACCTCTCAAGACCTTCCAAGAAGCTTAGGTTGGTCTTGGAAGTGTTGGGCTAAGAGGTGTAGTGTAAATGTGCAAGAACCATGGACTTTTGCGACCAAAATAAAGAGATATAAAGAGGGAGGTGTGTATGCCTTAGACAAATTTTATGAACCTTTGTAAATGAGGGAGAGGGTCTCTCTTATAAAGGAAGAAAGGTCCAAGCTTCTTCAAGAAGCTTGTGCAAAGGTCCAAGCTTCTTGAGGAAGCTAGAGCAAAAAGGGTCAAGCTTCTTAAGGAAGCTAGAGCCAAAGGGTCAAGCTTCTTCAAGAAGCTAAAAAGGGTTCAAGCTTCTCTTAGAAGCTTAGAGCAAAGGGCCAAGCTTCTTTAAGAAGCCAAAACAAGGTTGCCAATCCGCCATACACGTGTATGGAGGATGCAGTCTGTGCCTTCCAGCTGGCACAGATGGCACACACTCACAGAGACAGATAAGGGGGAAGCTCGCCGACCAGTTCAAGTGGTCGGCCGACCACCTGCCCTGGTTGGCCGACCAGGGTCAAATGGTTCAAGCTTCAAAAGCTGGTCGGCAGCCTCTAGGGGTGGTCTCCCAACTCAATGCAAGCTAGTGGTATGGTGGGAGACCAGTAATTGTGGCTCAAAAGTCAGGGTGACCAGCTACCTGACAAGAAAAATCGGCCAACAGGAAAAAGTGGTCTCCAAGAAGAAAATGTGGTCTCCCACTCTTTTATGACCTTCCAAACAATGAAAATAGGGTCCATGCCAAAAATGAACCAAGACGGATGCAAAACGAGGGTTCGAGGGCCAAAATGCGTAGCCGGGTTCCCCGAAAACTGACAGTTAAGCATCGAAAGTGGCGTGCGATCACGAAGGTGGTCTCCCGGGCCACAGTGTCCCCCTAGAGAGAGGAAACAATGTGTGTGCCAAAAACCGGAGCAAACAGAGAAAGTTAAGCGCTCCCGAACTGAGGCGCACAACCAACGGCTCCGAAAATCAAAAACTGGTCTCCAAACGGGAACAGTGGTCTACGACCACAAAAAGTAGCCTATGACCACTGAGAGATGGTGTATGAGACCCCTCCCTTCCTTTGGGAAGAGAAAACAGAACCTGGTTCGCAAACCGAGGCAAAGCACAAAAGAGTCCCGAAGTCCGGAGGCAAGGCTCTCACCCGAGACTCCGTAATCTCAGAACGAGCACAACATGCGCAATCACCGAGCGCTCAATCGATGACGTCTAAGTCTTATGGTAAGTCAAAAATAGGGTGTCTACAGTTGTCCCTCTTTGACAGAACTCGGAAGTCATAAGTGGCGGGAGTGAATGTCAAAGCCGAGAGACAACCCATTTTTGACAAGGCCTAGGACTTAGACAAACAGGCGAGATAAGCAACAGATGGGCCCGCAGGCGTGCCCACAGGCAGGGGCAAAATGCAAATGACATGAACAAAGCCGAACATAACTCTTGATCATGCAAAGCAGCAAACTGTAACGAAACAAATATTTACAATAAATGCAACAGTTTTAAGTAAGAATGCAAAGTAAAACTACATTTCATGCAGTAAGAATGTAAGAGAATTATAATTCTCGCTACGTCTCACACGGAGAAGATACAATACTTGCCTGGTTCGTCTAGTCGCACCAGTTTCAAATGAACCATACATACAATATCGTGCCTGCAAAAGAGAGAAACTTAACAAGCACAACATAGTTAGCAACATATGTTCAACGCTATATCAAACGCAAACAAACATGGTTCCGATGAAGAAGTGCATCGCAATGCAAGAAGAAACGTGCGTGACAATGGAAACTAAGCATGGAGGGCGCGACAATGCCAATGAAACGTGCATAACAATGCAAGTGACGTGCATAACAATGGAGGATAAGTGCGACTTTAAAAGCATATTTGAAACAAAACATCAAGCAGAGAAATGTAAGCCTCAACGAGGGCAACTCAAACACGACCTCCGGTTTACCGCTCGGAGGGGTCGCAACGTATGCAAAAAGGATACACCTTGCTCTTGGCGAGTAACGACGAGCCATGCCTCGAATATTGGATTTGAAATTCCCGCGGAGGGATTTCATGCCGAAATATGCACTTTACTTGTACTTTCTTGAGTGTCGGGACTCCAATCACCACCAAAATTTGCAAGGAGTTCAGAGAGACATTGGAGATCACCTAGGAAGGATGGCTGACCACCCAAGAGTGCCACCGACCAGGGCTTGTTCAAGGGGTGGTCGGCCTACCAGAAAAGGTGGTCGGCTGACCATTTTGCTAAAAACTAGGACAGTTTGGTCCTTTTACATTCGGATCTTTAAATACACTTGGCCAAAACACTTTTTCTCACAACCTCAAGTCCGAAATTAGTCCCTCTTGCTTCCTAGACCATTTTCTCTCTCAGATCTACACTCCATACGCGTTTTCCAACGCCCCACGCAAAGTTGTTTCGCGAAATCTTTCAGTTTTCTTCATTTTGGACTGATTAAAATTTGATTTCAGAGCTTCTTTCCCCACTTTCACGACTTGAGGTAAGTTTGTCTCCATATTTGGAACATTTTCTCAGGAGTTGACTTTTGTTGACTTTTTCATTTCTCGAGAGTTGACTTTTGTTGACTTTTTCCAATTTTGGCTAATTTTGCTCATTTTTGCTCCTTTTTGTAGATTTCTTGAAATGGCGGGTCATTTCCCTCATGGTGGAGGTCCTCCAGGTGCCGAGGGTGAGCCAGAAATCATGTCATTGCCCCCCGAGAGTTCAACCATTTGACCTCGAGAGGTACGACCCTCCGGAGCATAACCTTCCCCCGAGTACTTTCTATCATTTTATCGATTTTGATCGACGAGCACCTACAGATCTCCTGCTACGGGAGCTGGAGTCTTACCTCTCTCACCAGGCACGAGAGGTACGTACTTCATTTTTACATTCTCTGCAATGTCTTCTGCATTTCTTGCGCATTTCTTGTTTTCGCTATAAATGTTCATCTGCTTATTTTGAACACATTCACAGACTATCCGGGTCCACTTGGCACACAGCTTATTTATCACTAGACTTTGCTCGTTTTAGCACACAGCTCACAGCACAGAATTCTTTTGAGTTGGCACACAGCTCACAACACAGAATTCTGTTGAGTTGGCACACAGCTTGTTCTTGGACATTCAGTCTGTAGCACAGCATTCTGTTTGCATTTTGAACACACAGCTCAAGCACTTGAATTTCTGAACACGCAGCTCATGCTTCCGATTGTGAACACGCAACCCACATTTTTGAAATCTAAACACACAGTTCAAACTTTTTGTCGTGAACACGCAGTCCATATTTTGGAAGTTGGACACACAGCCCGAACTCTTGATGAAGAACACATATCCCTTTAGTTTTTGAAAGTTGAACACACAGCCCAAACTCTTGATGATGAACACACAGCCCACAGTTTTTGAAAGTTGAACACACGGCCCAAACTCTTTGTAATCTAAATGCACAGCTCATAGTTTTTGAAAGTTGAACACACAGCCCAAACTTCTCGATGAGGAACACACAGCCCGCAGTTTTTTGAAAGTCGAACGCACAGCCCGAACTTTTTGATGATAAACACACAGCCCAAAGTTTTTTAAAGTTGAACACACGGCCCAAACTCTTTGTAATCTGCACGCACAACTCGTAGTTTTTGAAAGTTGAACACACAGCCCAAACTTCTCGATGATGAACACACAGCCCACAGTTTTAGAAAGTGGAACACACAGCCCAAACTTCTCGATGATGAACACACAGCCCGCAGTTTTTGAAAGTCGAACGCACAGCCCGAACTTTTCGATGATGAACACACAGCCCGCAGTTTTTTGAAAGTCGAACACACTGCCCGAACTTTTTGATGATGAACACACAGCCCACCGTTTTTGAAAGTTGAACACATGGCCCAAACTCTTTGTAATCTGAATGCACAGCTCATAGTTTTTGAAAGTTGAACACACAGCCCAAACTTCTCAATGATGAACACACAGCCCACAGTTTTTGAAAGTCGAACACACTGCCCAAACTTTTGAATCTGAACGCACAGCCCACACATTTCATTTGCACGCGACTCATATACTTTATGTTGAACAGACAGCTCACACACTTCAATTCTAAACACATAGCTCATTCCTTGTGTTTGCACGCAGCTCATACATTTTCACTGGCGAACACACAACTCACTCATTGCATTTGCACACAGCTCATACTGAACACGCAGTCCACAACATTGTATCTAATTTGATTTGCACACAGCTCGTACTTTCATTTTGAAACTGAATACATCTGTTCATCTTGAATGTAGGTATCTTCTCGTGTTACACGGGGCTATGGCTCGATCATCGCTACAGAGTGGTACGTAGAGCTCCCACAGACCATCCGTGATCTGGTTGATGAGGCAGGGTTCAGACCCTTCTACACGGGGATATCTCGCTACCCTGGGAGCAGGACGCTGATGGGGGCACTCGTGGAGAGATGGTGGGACACCACCAACTCTTTCCACTTTTTGGCTACCGGGGATATGACGATGACCCCGTTTGACTTTGCCCTGTTGACTGGTCTTGACGTGGCCGGCCGACCGGTTCCCTACGACGCAGACATGGGCGAGTGGGAGGCAGCTTGGATTTATCTGTTAGGAGCCCGTCCGCCGATTGACAGATCATCGGGCAGAGTCAGGTACACTTAGTTTTCCACACATTTTAGAGAGACTGTGCCCGAGACTCTCGAGGAGATAGAGCAGTACGCTCGGGGGTTTTTGATGTTCCTCCTTGGGACCACTTTGTTCTCCGATAGGGGGAACACCGTTGGCTAATATCTGCTGAATGCTCAGGTGGACCTATCACAGGTCAGCCAGTATGATTGGGGTGGCACCAGCCTTGCTACCCTCTACTGCTATATGAGCGCGACCTCCCGCGGGTGGGGGAATATAGTTGGCGGCTACTGGAGAGCCTAGGAGGTACTTTCTGCCCTTTTGATTTACACTTCTGCTTTTCATTACCTGTACACTGCACACGGCACACTTTACATTCTGTATTCTACATTCTGCACTCAGCATTCTGATGGCTATTGCCCTGTCTTCCACAGCTATGGGTTTTCGCATACTTTCTGACGCTAGCCCTGGAGCTCGAGGTGCATATGCCTCTTGTGATTCCTTACTCGCTCGTATTTGAGGGCCAGTACCAGTCGAGGGCTCGGGAGTCTCTGCCCTACCTGTGGCAGTTTTTTGATATAGTGCGAACGACCGAGGTAATTCAGAACTCTCAGATCTCCATGTTTTCATCTTTGATTCATCTTGCACATTTGCGATTTCTAATCGGCTCATGCACTTGATTGTCCGCAGATCACCTGGCAACCCTGGGTGCCCTTGGGTGGAGATACCCGATTTTAGTTTCCTGGGGGACGGGCCACTTCTCGGTACAGGATCCTATTTGAGGGGCCAGTTGGCAGGGTCTTGTTTCTGGGGGACCGTTTTCTACGTCAGATGATGGGCTACCCTGAGCAAAGTATCCCCACAGCACCTCTGGACGATATACGGTCCACTGAGGGACTCACTCCCCATGAGGTTGATTTGGCTATGCTGGGCACTGATGCAGCTCTACATTTGGAGGAGGGGGAGTACGCGACCTACCGTCATACATACTTGATGCCCCCATTGACAGGTGTTCGCACTCCTACTCGGAGGGCTACTGGCATGCCATCGTCGAGTCGAGCCCGGGCTGCAGATATCCTTTCGACTAGTAGGGATGGCACATCGAGAGGTGGGGCTGGATTGGTTCCCCCGATTCCCCCGACTTATCAGCACGCCGGGTGGTCAGGTCTTCCGACCAAGTTGACTGGATGGTGATACGGGTCATCTTACCCGATTCTGATAGAGCCTCCTATGCCCGATCACTGATATGTCAGTGATCCTGACAAACCACCGGTATGTTCCACTGCTTTTCATTTACCACTCAGATACTTAGGTATTCATTTATTCATTGATGACTTGAGCTTGTATCTGCAGTCTCCCAGGGAGTATACTGAGGGGTTGCTCGGGTTGGTAGCCTTACTCGAGGGCATGGTCCTGCGGAGAGAGACGCAGCTGTTCATCGCTGATGTTTCGGTACTTTTTAATTTTCCTGCATTTATCATACTTTTGATGACATGCTGTATTTAACCATTTCACTGCGTTGATTGATTGTATGTGTAGGGCACATCTGACACACACCATATTCATACATTGTATCTGTATACACCCACTCAATGTAGCTTTCTTGTCTCTGCATCTGATATATGTATTGGCTAATGTATTCAAATTGCACTATTCCTTTCAGATGTCGCCGCTACAGGTTGAGCCACAAGCTAGGCCATCTAGGCCTTCTCGGGGAGCTGGGAGAGGGGGTTCGACCCACAGCCGAGGCGGATGCAGAGCGCCTGTCATAGAGGAGGAGTCCAGCGAGGAGAAGGAGTCTGGACATCCACAGTCAAAGACATCCGCTGACAGAGAGGGTGACTCTAGTTCCGGTTCCGATAGTGGAGATGATGCTGAGGAGGATTCCAAGGGCGGCGGCTCCGATTCAGATGATGATGATGGTGCGGAGGTTGTTCCGCAGAAGAGAACGAAGAGGGCCTCTTATTCCTATGCTTGATAGCACCGATGTAGCTGTTCCTGCTTTATTTGCCTTTTTTACTAGCAGTTGTAGCACATTGTACATTATTAGGCAGTTTTATGTTCTCTAAAACATGTACCCTTGTTGTAAAATGTTGTAACAAAGGAAGCATGATGGAATGAAACAGCTTTTTTGAAAAAGTGTTATATTTTATGTTCTTAGCATCGCATCACATCATTTTGCACAAAAGTGAGATTGAATGAAAATTGAGCAATGTGTATCACCAAGTCAGGTAGTGAACCGACACAACAAACTAAATAACTTAACTTGCTAAGAAACAACGAAACCTTAGCAAATTTACAACTCGATAAGCAAATCCCAAAAATGTTGATAAACAAATAACAGTTCAATGGACAAAACTCGTCAACTTGACAAAAACTAATGACTTGATAAACAAAACAACTCGATAAGCAAAACTACAACTCAATAAGCAAAACAACAACTCGATAAGCAAGACTTAACAACAACTCGATAAACAAATGCAATTTGGACAAGGTGAGCGGTGGAATGCGTCCGAAACGGAGGGAAACATAGACCTTCAATACTCCCAACACACGGGAATGCAAGGAGCTCCATTCTAGAGATTAGGAAAAGGCCGAAGACCAACTTCCCTCCATGGCTGACAACCAGAAGAGGCTGGTCAACCAGCTATTTTCCTTGGAGACCAAAGGGGTGGTTGGCATACCAGAAAAAGTAGTCGGCCGACCACCTGGTTTGGTGACCACCAGATTTTTGACGAGTGTCCCCGAACAGTGCCTTATCCTCTATAAAAGTTCCAGCTTTGTGGTTCTTTCATTTCATCTCAGTTTTGCATCAAAATGGAGGCATTCCTCATCGAAAATCTCGTAGCTTGGATTGCTACTTTAGATGGCTCGGAAAAGTTGAACTTCCGGGGCTTTGGCTTGAATGCACTATTCACGTTGAGCCGCACTCCGCTGCATCTTCCCTTTTTCCATGCCGTGGCGAGGTTTTGGAATCCGGTAACACATGTCTTTAGCTTCAACGGGCAAGAGATGTGTCCTACCTTCGAAGATTTCCAAGCTTTGATAGAGTCCGAGCGCAACGAGGAGATCTTGTCCCAACTCCGCTTTGGCCATGCTCAAGCCTTAAGACGAATGTGTGGGCTCACTATGCAACGACGCTTGGTCTCTGATCTGCAATGGAGAATTGGACATCCTCAATTTGATTCAACGTTTTTCTGATCCCGGTGACCATTATTGGCAGGGCTTTCAGCGACATGCCCTTTGCTTGTGCATGTTATCTCACTTTTTGCTCACCCCAGGCTTCAGCGGGTCTAGCGTTCGTCTGATTGAAGTTGCCCAAGGCTTGAAGGAGGGTAAAGGCTGCATTGCCATGACATTGGCCGAGACGCTGATCGGCTTGGATGCTTTCCATTGTCGGGAAACAACCAGATTTGTGGGGAGTCCACTACTGCTGCAGGTAATGTTTCCCACCCTATCTCACATATATATTGCTCACATCACTCGACCCTCAGGCTCGGTCTTTCTCACGGAACCCTTTTCTCACTTTTCTCTCAACTTACACCTCTCTATTCTTTAATCTCTCATTTTCATCCCTCTCCAGGTGTGGTTGATGGATAAGTTGTAGGTTGTGGACTCTTGCCCAGCATACTCAGCTCGCGGCTACTTCTTCCGACGACGTCTAGTCGATGCCCTTGATGAGGGGTGGTTGTTTGACTGGATGTGAAATTTGTCCGCAGACTGCATTGCCTGGCATTGTCCTTGGCTCAATCTACCGGCAATGAGCTACAGCATGTCCCGACAGACAGGGATTCAGTTGATTGGTCTGACGCACTGCGTGTTTTACTTTCCTTTCTGATTCCAGCGCCAGTTCGGCCGTGATCAAACTTGCCCGCCAGAGGCGATAGAGTACCCTGCTGCATTCCCCGTCCGAAGTGCACAGCTTGCTCGGTATGCCACAGCATAGAGCACGAGAGAACTCCTGGCCCCCGCTCCCACTTTCAGTTGTATTTTGTCTGATGAGTGCATAGATTCGCTCAACGAAGAGGCACAGATTAGGCTCACTTTGGCGTAAGAAGCTTCGACCAGCTCTGGGAGGCGGCGCAGGAACACCTGACTTAGCTATGCCCCGGATTTATTGCTTTATTAGTACTTTCAAGTTTTCTTTATGAATGTAACCAAAAGCAACTCCAATTTGTATGCAAGAGCAGGAGGACTTTGTATTGAAATCAATAAAATTGAAGGTTGTGGGCATTGAAAATTTTCCGCTTTGGTCCAAAAATGGTCTAAGTTGTAAAAAGATTAATTTGAACAAAATCAACTTTTATTAAAACTTTTCAAAACCATTTTCGACATGGATCAGAACTGGACACGCCTGAGATCTGTCACTGAGATGCACAACCCCAGATTCCAACAACTGGAAAGTTGCCCCTAGTCTGAGTAGCACTGCACCGGAGATCACAACAGAACTCTTGAATGCTGAATAGACAAAAATGACAGAGATGATCAAATGGACAAAGTTGATCGGGAAAAGTTTATGGCTGAACTTCAGGATGAAGTTGCCTACGTATCCCAAAGATTGGAAAGCAAGCCTTACGTAGTTCAGGCCCAAGTTCACTCGAGTATTTTCACTCTCCTTTTACGCTCTAACTTTTACCAAGGCCGCCCTTTGCGGGTTTTCAACCTTGCGAGCTCAGTTTTTATAATTTCGAATTTTTTGTGCTCTAACTTTTGCCTAGGTCGCCCTTTCGGGTTTTCGGCCTAGCGAGCCTCTCGCGGGTAATATTTCTTCAACTTGTCCATGTTGATCGGTTGTGAAAACTCTAGGCCATCTAGGTCCATCAAAACGACAGCTCCACCTGACCAAATAGACTTAATGATGTAGGGACCAGTCCAATTGGGTCTGAACTTGCCCCTAGGGTCATGGATGGGGGCTTGGTTGTCTTTGAGCACCAAATCTCCTTCCTTCAAATTTCTGGACTTGACTTTCTTGTTGAAAGCCCTGGCAATTCTGTACTGATAACCCTGAACATGGTACAATGTTTTCAGTCTTCTTTCATCAAAGAGCATGAGTTCTTCGAATTTGCTCTCTTGCCAATCTGCCTCGGCTATATGACACTCAACCAATACTCGTAATGACGGAACCTCAATTTCGATAGGTTAAACAGCCTCCATCCCATAAACCAATGAATATGGACTCGCTCCAGTAGATGTTTTAATTGAAGTCCAGTAGCCCCACAGAACAAATGGCAACTTATCTGGCCAGTCCCGGTAGGTTTTCACCATCTTCTTCAAGATGCATTTGATGTTCTTGTTGGCGGCCTCAACTACTCCGTTGGTCTGAGGCTGGTGTGTGGACGACTTATGAAAAGTCACGTTGTATTTTTCCAACAAGTCAATCACTTCTTTCTTGAAGTGGGAACCGTTATCTGAAACAAACTCGTTTGGGACCCCGTAGCGACAGATGATGTTGTTCTAGATGAATTTTGCAACGTACGAAGCCTTGAACACCGCATAAGATTGGGCCTCGACCAACTTTATGAAATAGTCTATCGCGGCCAGAATGAACTCATGCCCATTAGACCCCTTCGCAGTGACGGCCCCGATCACATCGATTCCCCAAACTGAAAATGGCCATGGCGTAGTCATATTGTACAGCTTCAACGGCGGGATGTTCATACTGTTTGCATGGATCTAACACTTGTGGCATTGCCAAACAAAGCCGATACAATCCTCCTCCATGGCGGACCAGTAGTAACCCTGTTTGAGTATCTTCCGAGCTAACATTACCCCGTTCATATGTGCTCTGCACTCTCCTCTATGGATGGCCTCCATTAAGTGCTTCGATTCTTCGGCGTCAACACACAGCTTATGCATTCCCAGATGACCTCTCTTGTACAATTTACCCCCGCAGATGATGAACTGAACGGCCATTCTTCTGATTGCCTCTTTATCCTTGGCATTTGCCCCTGGTCGATATGCCTCTTTTTCCAAGAAGTTCCAGACATCGTAGTACCAGGGGTTCTCATCTTGACCTCATCTATGGCAGCAATTGACTCGTAGGCTAGCGCAAATTTCTGGTCAATGATAATCGAACGCATCCGAACTCCAAAAGGGATGTCTGTCATGGAAGATAGAGTTGCTAGTGAATCTGTGAACCTGTTGTTCTCTCTTAACAGATGAGCAAAGTTTAGTTTCTCAAACCAAGGAATTAACAAGTCCAAGGTCTGGAGATACAATATCATCTTTTCTTCTTTGACTTTCCAATCTCCTTTCACTTGAGATTAAACAAGGTTCGAGTCCCCGATGACGTCCAACCGTTTTGCCCCTAGTTCCAGGGCTGCTTCTAAACCAGCAATGCATGCTTCATATTCTGCATCGTTGTTCGAAATTTGAACCTGAGTTTAAAGGTTAGAGGGATACGAGAATTGTCGGGTGCTATTAGCAACACTCCTATCCCATACCCGTATTGATTTGACGCTCCGTCAAAGTACATCTTCCAAGTTTCGTCTTCGATATGCAAAATGGCCTCATCTGGGAATAAGTACTCAACTACTTCACCTCCTTCCACTGGATGATCGGCTAAGAACTCCGCTACCGCTCTTTCCTTGACTGACTTGCGCGTCATGTATTTCAGGTCGAATTTGGAAAGCAAAAGCAACCAACGAGCTAGCCTACCTGTAAGTGCCGGTTTCTTGAAGAGATATTTGATGGATCAAATCTTGAAACCAACATTACAGAGTGAGCTAACAGGTAGTGCCGCAGCTTCCTGGTAGCCCATACGAAGGCTAAGCAAGCCTTTTCCAACGGTGTGTAGCGGGTTTCATACTCCAGCATCTTCTTGCTCAGATAATAGATAGCCTTCTCCACCTTGTCCTCAGACTCTTGCGCAAGCATGCAGCCCATTGTAGTCTCAGTTACTGAAAGATACAAAATCAACGGGTTCCCCGGCTCGGACAGTGACAACACGGGTGGGTTCTATAAGTATTCTTTGATCTGTTCAAAAGTAGCTTGGCATCGGCCGTCCCATTGGAGCTTCTTTCCTTTCTTCAGGAGACCAAAAAGTGGTTCACAAGTCAAGGTTAATTTTGAGATAAACCGTCTTATGAATTGCACTTTACCAGAAAGCCCCGCACCTCCTTTTTAGTCCTTGGTGGTGGCATTTCTAAGATGGCCTTGATTCTGGATGGGTCGGCTTCGATAACTCTCTGTGTAATCAGAAACCCCAGCATTTTCCCTACTGTGACACCGAACGTACACTTCTGAGGATTCAGCCTCAACCGAAATTCTCTGATCCTTTGGAAGAACTTTTGCGAGGAGGTGTAGTGGCCCTCCCTTTCTTTAGACTTGACAATCATGTCGTCCACAAACACCTCAACCTCTTTGTCGATCATGTCGTGCAATATTGTGGTCCCGATACGTTGATATGTAGCTCCAGCGTTCTTCAACCCAAATGGCATCACCCTGAAACAGTAAGTCCCCCACGGGGTGGTGAAAACAGTCTTCTCCCGGTCTTCAGGTGCCATCACTATCTGATTATAGCCTGAGAATTCATCGATGAATGAAAGCAAAGCATGCCCCACTGTGAAGTCCACTAGCTCATCAATATGCGGTAAGAGAAAGTCGTCCTTTGGACTGGCTCTGTTCAAATCCCTGAAATCCACGCATACTTGAATCCTACCATCCTTCTTCAGCACCGAAACAATGTTGGCCAACCAAGTTGGGTATTCAGATACCAGCAGGAACCCTGCGTCAATTTGTTTGGTGACCTCTTCTTTAATCTTGAGGGCCCAGTCCGGGCGGATCCTTCTAAGTTTCTGTTTAACGGGTCGGGCCTCTGGGTCAAGAGGGATCCGGTGCTGTACAATCTCAGGATCAATTCCAGGCATGTCTTCGTAGGACCACGTGAAAACATCTTTGAAATCTTTTAATAAAGCGACTAAGCGCTCGCGTTCGTCCGACGACAACGTGGACCCGATATGGACCAGCTATGGGTCCTCCTCAGTACCAACAATAACAGTAGTGATTTCATCAATTAAAGGTTTAACAAATCTTTCCTACTCTTGATCAATTAAGCGTTGCAAAATCGGAGGAATTTCTTCCTCGTTATTTTCATCAAAATTTTGAAAGTCTTGATTAATACAATAAATCAAGGGCACAGAAAAGTACTCAGAAACCACATCCATTCTATTCTCATTAAGCATTTTCAAATCGTCTGATTCTTCTATTACAACAGACTCAAAAGAGAAAGAAAAAGACGACCTAGACAGGACTGCGGCATCTGGGTTATCACCCCTAGAAGTACCGGACTCAGACTCAGACGATCTGGAACCTGATTCCGACTCAACAGATTCGGTGGAATCAGATTCCGGCTCACTACCTAACCCGGTGCTACTTGACAAAAATCCCTCCTCGTACTGCCAGATGAGAGTGGGTGCGATGGATGCATCCAAAATGTTTGATGGTAGGCCTGCAGCCGTTTCATTTCCGATCATCGACACCGAGATGTTATCCCCTAAGCACTTCTGTACGATCGGAGGATCTGAAAGTAGACAAGCCAGTGCTACCCCCATTTCAATTTCAGCGCTCTCGGAATCCACATTTTTGCACTGCTCAACCTCAGCTGATGGGTCTGTCTGCTCCTCGACAACATCATCCCCGGATAACTGCAGGTTGAAGAAGATCTAAAAACCTGGAACGCCCTTCCTCTCCACGTTTAACCATCGCTCTGGGAATCCGCAGAACGGAAAATCCTCCCCCTCTCGGACGAAGCGTCTGTTTAGGGTACCCTGAATAGGTCGATGCATTAACTCATATGGCTTCCCCGCCTTCTTCGCTCTGGCCCTCCCAGCCATCTCCTTACCTTTCCTCACCCAATCCTCTTTGGTGGGCAGATAACCCAAGCTAAATGTATGTGGGTTGTGTGGCATTTTGGCCGATACTGCATTGCCCTTCCGGCCACTCTTCCCTAATCCAATCCCGGGGAGGTGTTGAAGCTTGTTTATGAGGTATATTGATTGTGCACTGACATACACCCCCTCATCAACAGCCAAGATGTTCTGCATGACTCGAGCCTCAGCTAGAGTGAACCCTGATAAGAACACATCCTCTGTGTCGTTCTCGATTTCTAAGACTGGTGTAGACAACTCCGGCGGTGGATGGATTGATGAATTTCCAAAAACTATAGCTACCCCCTTCTCGTGAGGGTATTTCAATATCTGGTGCAAGGTGGAAGAAACTGCCTTTACCTGGTGCAACCACAGTCGCCCCAAAAGTAGGTAAAAGGTTGTGGGAACGTCCAAGACATGGAAATCGATCTCGTGTTGTCCTGGACCAACTTGGGTCTGAATTTTGACAGTCCCCATCACCTCCCTGCTTGTGTTATCATACGCCTGAATCACCTGGGCAGTTGGCACGAAGTCCGCGGGCTTCAATGCAATTGCATATGCCGTCCTCGACGGGCACACATTAATGGTGGATCCCGTGTCAACAAGAACCACCGGTACCCACTTGCCTCTACATTCCACAGAGATATAGAGAGGTTTGTTGTGATTTGCGCCCTTAGGCGGTAGTTCTTTGTCAGAAAAGGTCAACATCGGGGAACCTCCTCCAGGAAAAACCAATCCAACTAGCTGCTCCGGCGTGGTGTCTATCGAAAGTTTGGCCTTGTCCATGGCTGAAAGGACGACCTGTCTATGTACTAGAGAAGCCATAAGCAGTCCCCAGATAGAGATGTCTGCTTGTATCTTTTTCAACTGTTTCAACACAACCTCTTCTTCGAGTTTCTTCTCTTTCTATTTATCTGCCTCCTTGTCCTTCATGGACGCCTCTGGCTGATCTAGGTGTGGGGGCTTGAAATACCGCCCGCTCCTAGTCATATGGTCAACTACACCAATGTACCAGGTATCATCCGGTTGATTGCTTCCCCGGTCCTCATCCGTTTGGGCAAGACATAGATCATCATCCTCCCACCACATTCTATTGGCAGCCAACAGACATCTATCTGGCTCCGTTACCACTGTCCTTGTACTCACGGTACCTTCTGTCCATGTGTTCGCAGCACCCTCTGTTCTTGTGCACATAGCACTTTCAGTCCCCATAGGGGCTTTGGCTTTTCTGGCTCTTTCAAAGTCTTCAATTCCTTCCCGTTCTAGCTGCGTCAATGCAGTCTGTTGTTCAACATCTTTTATATTCAAAATGCCTAGATCCTGAGCGAAATTCTTAGCACCGGCGCTCTCCGGCGATGTATTCTGATTCCCGGCCCTTCCGGCCACAACTGATGTCCTTGCCCCCGACGGGTCCTTGCCCCTGACGGGTCCTTTTCCAACTGAGATTCTTTAACAATATCTGCTTGGTCGTCTAGCCACCTTGTAACCTCTACTGACTCCTCAAAATCGAACTAGTTGACTATCATGTCCCCTGGATCTTGTTCGTTGAAAATCTGAAGGTTAGCAAAGTCCCCTTCCAGAGTTGCTAAGTCATCCTACCTCTGATCAAGTCCATCCCTCCGTAGTACACAAATTTCTGCCCCCACTAGTAATTCCACATCTGGCCTAAGCTGACTTACTGATGCAATGTAGCCACTCAGATTGTATACCTCCTCAACAAAGCTTCCCAGCTCCTCAGTCCCCGAATCCACTGTACTACTTTCCTCTGAAATCATCCCTATTCTATCTTCGACAGTCACCACCATTGGTTCAAGTTGGGTACGGGGGATGTCCAACATGCACAAGTCAGTGCTATCGGGAATGAACACCTCCAGCTTAGGTAGGTGAGAATGAGTGATATAGATGCTAGAATTGCAAGACACGACCCCAGTCTGGATAAAGTTGATGAGTTTGGGAGGTGGGGCTTGGTTGTGTGGTGGGAGAGGGCTGGTTGTGACGTTGGGTTTTTCTGGAGGCACAATCACCCTGTTATCAACGAGATCCTGAATCTCGTGACGCAATCTAAAACATTGGTCGGTGTCGTGACCATGTTGTTGGTGATATGCGCAGTACTTGGCTGGGTTGTGGGAGGGAGGAAGTGGATTTGGCAACGGCCTCGGCTCAAGGAGCTTCAAGTGCCCTTTCCTGATTAGTACCCCCAGAGCTTTGGACAGGGGCATATATAATAGGGTGAAGGTTCTTTGGCCTCGAGGTTGGTATTTGCTTGTTTGTATGTTACTTCCGGACGCACCGGAGAATGGTGTAGCTGCAGGGGTTCTTGGAGGGGTGGCGGTGACCATGCTTACTTCCGAAGTTCTAGCAGTTGCAGCACTGCTTGTGCCTGCATTGTTGTTTCGGTTGAAAGTTCTCCTGGGTTGCTCTTTGTCTTGGTCAATCAGACCTTGTTTCATAGCATCTTCAATTTGTACCCCCATCTCATGTAAATCTGAAGAGGTGAGGAAGGGGAGTACGATCATTTTTTGCATGAGCTTAGGCTGGAGATTGCGCACAATCATCCGTATTTGATCTTTGTCAGTTGACCTGAGGGTCATCATCGAGGCCTTGGCCCTCTAGCGGGTTACGAATTCAGAGAAACTCTCCTTAGGCTCCTGCCTAGTTGTCTCAACATCACGAGTTGTAATCTTGATTTGCGTTTTATAGGAGTACTGTGCAATGAAAGCCTCGGCCATCTCATCCCAGTTTCGCTTGACATCGTCTTCTAATTTTGCGTACCAGATGGCTGCCACACCCGACAAGGTCCGGCAAAACAATGAAAGCTTCTGTAGTCTGGTGAGGCCCATCGGCCTTAGTATGTCCGAAAACAAACGTAGATGCACCATGGGATCCCCGAACCCATCCAAGTGGTCGATTTGTGGCATCTTGAATTGATCTGCCAGCGTCACAGCTGCGTCGGTATACTCGTCCTCAATGTTTGGGATGGACTTTACCCCTTGGGATTTCTTGAACAATTTTTCAAGCTTGCACAACTTCAACGCTGTAGGGTCGACCTCGAACTCAAAGGGAGAGTCCGGTTGATTGATAGTCGTAGGTGCCTTGGATAGTTGAGGTAGAATCGGGGGCGGAGCCGTCCCTGTCGGATTGTCTGTCTCTCCCTGGACATTTGGTGCCTCCCCGAGTGTCGAAACTCCTAGTGGGGGAGGAGCTTGGTGTGAAACAGATGCTCCGGTTTGCTGTTGTAGCCGGGTAGTTAGCTCTGCCTGTTGGGCCATGACAACGGCCTGCTGCTTGGCAAATTCTGCTTGACGAATAGCGTCTTCCTGTATGGCTTTCATGCTTTCCTGGAGCTGATGCACCATGTCTTCCATCCCTGACATACTGTCCTGATTTATCTGAACTGCCAGTGTATCTGCCTCTGTAGTAGACTCGGAAATCCCAACCTGACTGTTCAGAGACCACTGATCTGGCAATCTCGGTACCGATATACTGTGCCTCACTGACGTCCGTCTAGCAACCAGGGGTAAAGAGTAGAACACTGGTTGTCCGTCTACCAGATCCTCAGATCGATGGAGTCGACGGCCTCTAGTCCAGAGTGCTTGGGGAATATCTGCTTGGTCGGAAGCAATTTTGCTAGACTACCTAGCAAAAAGATAAATAAAGCGTAATAAGGAAATAAACAGCTAGACAAACGGATAGCATAACTGCGTAAATAAACACACAACACACAGTTGGGCATCACAACACACAGTTGATAAGCGGAATAAACTGTTCTCAAACACTGATCATTGTTCCCAAATCACTGCCACCAAAACTGAATCTGATACTCACAGATAACTGATTCCCAAAATACTGAACTGGTGCCCGCAGGCTTGATACCTAAACTTGTAAACTGATACATGCATTCTTGTAGAGACGCACTCTAAAAGCATATAGCAAACAAGTGAGAGCCAAAACACCCCTATGTTGGGGTAAGGTTTCCCTGTTCTATCTTGTCAGGAGCTAGGGTTTCACTGCACACACAGCGGTTTCAAACAACCTATAATCGGGTAAGCAACATGTCCTAGCTTGGAATGGTCACTATGGATTCCAAATATGCACTAGGTCAAATGGTCAAAAAAGGGTGCCCCGGTAAAACTGGGGTTTGTGTTCCTATCGTGGCAGAGCCCGTAACCAGTCATCCTTATGGCACGCTTCTCGAAGCGAGCATCCGGCAAACCGTTCAGGACTAGTAGACGGCAAACACTGTGACTTAGGAGCACCAATGCAAATGCAATGTAAAGAAACCCATAAGTGTAGTCAAAACAAGATATCATGAGTTCGAGTCAAGTTCTCTAAATCCCCAGTAGAGTCGCCAGAAACTGTAGACGTCCCCGAACGTCTCGGGAAAATCCCGTTTTGTTCATTTGGGCATACTACAGTTCGGACTCAATGTCACGGTCCTGTATCTAATCTCGCAGAGTGCAATGCAAGACCGATGAATCATCAAAGAGTCCAAATCTGGAAAATCGTTTTAAAAAAATTGATTTTTAGAAAGAAGTGCCAAACATGGACTGCTTTGCCAGATACAGAGTCGCCACCTACATGTTTTATTTTGGGGAAATTTTGGAAACCTTGATTCGTGCCTAAGGCCACGTGTTCGTCATCACCAAAGTTGTCTCGGCTTGGGAACTTGGGTACGATTGGGGAAGGTCACTCCGTGAGCACCCCTGCTCGCCCGATCAAAGATCGGCCTCTACTAACCATGATATCATGTTTTTGAAAACACATGTGCTCTTATTCCGGTTTATTAGCCTAGAATTACTATGTGATGCGCACAGCAAAACAAGTATAGACTGGATTGCGTAAGTTGGAACAAAGCATCGCATATCCGTTTGTTTCGAAAATGGATTGAAGTTTGCTACTCGCAAGTAGGCTAAAACACTGGTTTCGACGAATTATTTCAACTCAAGCAACACAACCTTCACCCACAGGCATTCAGGCAGGTATATCACATAAGCACATAGCCTCATGGTAAGCATGCAATCATGGCAATCAATCACACACATGCAAGGATGCTAAAGCATAAATACTTACCAAGTACTCCAAGCCAAAACAGAAACTAGTTAGTAATCAATGCATGATCCTAGTTCATGTTAAGATGGCTAATGCAACACATGCAAAAATGCAACTAGGGTAGGCTCAGCTATTCTGAACATGGCATATGAAATGCAACAGATAACATGTATTCAACATGGAATTGAAATACAATGAAGTTAGCATGATGCACCGAGCCTGGTGCATGCAATACAGATGAATGATGCAAACATGCGAGCATAAGTATGCTAATTGAAACATGCCCTAAACTAACCACTAAAAGCTAGCAAATAAAAGGCAGAAAGATGTGGGGTTGGAAGACATACATCACACACACGCACACTTATTACAACATTGCCCTCCTCGGAGGATCCGAATAATACAAAACCAAATGAATAATGAACTACAGCTAATTATTACACGACATTAACTAATTAAAAAACTAGCTAAGTAAGCACGTAAACTAAATGATTGTGACTACCCCGGCTCTGTTTTGGATGACAATGGATGCATGCATGCTTGAGTCACCTCGTCGGGAAATCCATCGCGATGCTTCATCTCGCCTTTGTGTGCAATTTAATTCAGAAACTTGCACGAATCTCCAAGAGGCTGAAACTTCACTCTGGTAAGTTGTGGGAGGGCTGCCGACCAGCCAATGACATGGGAGACCACCTGCCAACCACCCCTTTGTGGTGGAGACCAAAAAGGGTGGTTGGCCTGCTAGAAAACCTGGTCGACCGACCACTTTCTGCCCCTAGATTCTGGTTTTCTACAACACAAAGCAATAGGGAAGCATGGCTAGGTATTTTTAACAAATGTGTGCTCGACCACTCTCCCCGTCATAGCATAGGCTCTAGAGAGTGTAACCCTCGATCCTCGAACCACCAATCACGCATCTCGATGCATGATGGCCGAGGAGTCGGATTGCATGACTTAATGTGACATGAATGCACAAATAAGCACCTAAAGCCAACAACGCTGTCATGGTTAATCAAGAGTGTCAATGACTGGGAATGGAGGCACGTTTCATCACTTGGAGTATGAAATGCTCCTCGTTTCCCGTGTTTGGGCTAACTCTTATCCCAAACGTGATGAAAAAGAATGGCATGCTCAATACAACTTCTAGCATGCAAACCTAATGTAATGCAACTAAATGATACAAAGATGCAAGGAATGACATGCAAGCATGGAAATGGCATACACAATGCTATGAACTACACATGACATAGTCAATGCACATGGACTAAACAATGGCATACACAATGCACATGTGAAGACTAACAAACACAATGAGATGAACAAGGCATGCTCGATGCAATGATCAACTCATGCGATAACATGGACTATGTGGCATACACAATGCAAGATGGACTTAAACCAAAGTCAATGGGCCTCGGCCACACCCAAATCAGTGGCCAAACATGATGAAATCAAAGCAACAAGACACACATAAGCATGCACAATGCAAAGGCTCGAACCTAAGGCATCAAATGCCACTCTACCAAAGCATGGAAAGGGATGAAATATAGCATACAATCATACATTTTCCAGCTCTGAAATGATGTGCAAGATGGTCCCAAATCATGCAAATAAGTCACACAATACATGCTAGATGGCCCGAATACCGAAACTAGTGAAGTGCGTTACACTAGAGGCATACAAAGCAATGCACAAATGGAAAAACCAGCCCCAAACAGACCCTAGGAAGGTCCAAGACAGTGGGAAAATGGCCTAAGATGATGGCTCAACATGCATAGAAATGAAGCTCATGCTAAGGCTCAAAATAAGGCATGGAAGCACAACTCTTAAACATATTGAAGGAGTGATGAACATGAGAATATGGCAACCTTACATGCTCTGAAAAATCATGCTTGATGATGCCAAAACATGTCAAGGGCCCAAACAAAGCATGCTAGTGGACCCGATATGCAAAGCTAGTGAGCTTAAATTGAACTATGGCCTTATACAACAATGCATGCATGACCCAAAACACTTCAAATAGAACTAAGGCAGCCCAAAATATGAGTAAAATTAGTTTGGATCATGGCTAAAATATGCTAGGAAAGAGGGTCAAAACATCATGCAATACAAGTTAGTGAACCATGATTTACACTACAACCATATGAAGCACATGAGTGGCCACCAAACCAGTCAAAATAAAATCATGGCATGTCAAATGAAGCCCAAAAAGCCACTGAAACTTGACCAATGCATGCAAGAATGACATGCCCCTTTGATAGGCTATAAAGAGGGTTGTTCTACACATGCAAGATGGACACCCAAAATGGTAGAAAGGGCTCCAGACAGAGCCTATGCAGGTCCTAAAACCCACCAAAAATGGCCTAAAACATGGCTTGGAAGCATGCAAATAAGGGCTCCTTTGTTAGACCGAATATGCTAGTAAACAAGACAAGGGGTGGGAGGGTCACCCCTCTCTGATTTTGGTGCTCAAAATAGCATAATAACCACTGAAAATCTGTTGGATTTTAGTGGTCAAAAGGGCCAACAAAGCTCAACACAAAGGCCCTAATGCATGGCTCAAAACAAGATGAAATGAAGCATGCAAGGGGGTAGATAACCCCCAACCAAAAAATGGTCTTAAACAAACTTGTTATCAACTTCAAAAAAAGACTTTTTTTAGTTTATGACAAAACCCAAATATGCTTGCAAGTATGGCTAAGAGATGAAGCAAAATAAAGACCAAAAGAGGGAAAGAAGTGTTACCCTTGAACCTCAGCAACCCCAGCAGCTTTGAAGCCAAAAACTCAGACCTTAGGACCTCTCAAGACCTTCCAAGAAGCTTAGGGTGGTGTTGGAGGTGTTGGGCTAAGAGGTGTAGTGTAAATGTGCAAGAACCATGGACTTTTAAGACCAAAATAAAGAGATATAAAGAGGGAGGTGTGTATGCCTTAGACAAATTTTCTAAAACTTTGCAAATGAGGGAGAGGGTCTCTTTTATAAAGGAACAAAGGTCCAAGCTTCTTGAGCAAGCTAGAGAAAAAGGGTCAAGCTTCTTGAGGAAGCTAGAGCCAAAGGGTCAAGCTTCTTCAAGAAGTTAAAAAGGGTTCAAGCTTCTCTTAGAAGCTTAGTGCAAAGGGCCAAGCTTCTTTAAGAAGCCAAAACAAGGCTGCCAATCTGCCATACACGTGTATGGAGGATGCAGTCTGTGCCTTCCAACTGGCATAACTGGCACACACTCACAGAGACAGATAAGGGGGAAACTGGCCGACCAGTTCAACTGGTCGGCCGACCACCTGCATTGGTCAGCCGACCAGGGTCAAAAGGTTCAAGCTTCAAAAGCTGGTCGGCAGCCTCTAGGGGTGGTCTCCCAATGCAATGCAAGCTAGTGGTATGGTGGGAGACCAGTAATTGTGGCTCAACAGTCAGGGAGACCAGCTACCTGACAAGAAAAATTGGCCGGTGGGAAAACGTGTTCTCCAAGAAGAAAAGGTGGTCTCCCACCCTTGTATCACCTGCCAAACAATGAAAATATGGTCCATGCCAAAAATGAACCAAGATGGATGCAAAAGAAGGATTCGGGGGCCAAAATGTGCAGCCGGGTGCCCCGAAAACTGACTGTGAAGCATCGAAAGTGGCGTGTGACCACGAAGGTGGTCTCTCGGGCCACAGTGTCCCTCTAGAGAGAGGAAACAAGGTGTGTGCCAAAAACCAGAGCAAACAGTGAAAGTTAAGCGGCCCCGAACCGAGGCGCAAGGCCGACGGCTCCGAAAATGAGAAACTGGTCTCCAAACAGGAACATTGGTCTACGACCACGAAAAGTAGCCTATGGACATTGAGAGATGGTCCACGAGACCTCTCCCTCCTTTTGAAAAGAGAAAACAGAACTTGGTTCGCAAACCGAGGCAAAGCACAAAAGAGTCCTAAAGTCCGGAGGCAAGGCTCTCAGTCGAGACTCCGTAATCTCAGAACGAGCACACCATGCGTAATCACCGAGCGCTCAATCGATGACATCTGAGTCTTAAGGTCAGTCAAAAATGGGGTGTCTACAACTACCCACATTTGTTTCCAATATAAGGTAACACGAGTTTGTAGGTCACTCTATATTTATATATATATATAGGTGAGCAGCGGGATGTCGAGCCCCAGCCTTAGTGATCATGTGAGAGGAGTCAGCTTTTGTGAAGTCAACCAAGGTCACCTCGTGGAAGAGGCTTCACTATTGTTTTGTTTTCGTTTTGTTTCTTTTGTGGTCATGCAGACCAAGTTTGTATGTAACCTTGGTTTTGGTTTAGACAATTTTTGAATGATCTTGGACATATATAGATATTATAAATGACTATATGGTGTGAGTTATTATAAAAGTGAAAGGTTTTTGTTATGCCATGTATGTACAACTCATTGGGCAATCTTTGCAGGTTCTGCTTTTGCATTTTGGCTCTCAATTATTCAATATGATTTGATTTATGTCTAAGGTCATAGGTAATATCATGATTACTAGCTGGTTATGATCCTAATCTATACGGGTGGGTTCGGGTTATGACACACTGGACTGACCTGAATTTGATTCCAACCCAACAAACTTGGAGGAATCAGACTCAGACTCGTTATCCAAATCAGAACTTTCAATGAAACCCTTTTTGAAATGCCAAACCAAACGTGAAGCCACTACTGCATCCAGAATGAGATCGGTGCAATCTACTGTTGGTCCATCCCCGATCATAGAAATAGTCACACTATCTCCCAAGTTAGTTGACTCAGCTCCGGTGCTGGAATCCGCCAAGAGGTCAGCCAGTGTCATCCCTAGAAGTTCCTCTTCACTGTCCTCCGAATTGGCACTTGTTTCCTGCCCCATATCAATGTTCTGATTGATCCATTCTCCCTCGCTATCTGACAACTGATAATTGAAGAAACTCTCGAACCCCGGGTGTCTCTTCCTCGACTCTTGTTCAATCCACGACACTGGGAACCCATAGAAGGGGAAATCTTCTCCTTGATGAACAAAGCTTATATTTAGACTCCCCATAATTGGTTTGTGGATCAACTCAAACAGCCTTCCGATTTTCTTTGCCTTGATTCTTTCCCTCACTTCATCTCATTTCCTCTTCTAGTCCACTTTAGTCGGGTCATATCCGAACCCGAAAGCATGGGGGTTATGACTCACTTCCATGGTAGCAGTGATTCCTTACCTCCCGCTTTTACCCAATCCTAATCCAGGGAGATGCCCTGTTTGTTCATCATGTATATGCCCATCTTCTGCCATAATGGTCTACACTAACCGTGCCTCTACCAAGGTGAACCCAAAGAGGAACACATTCTCTTCTACATGTAATATCTTTAACAGGGGTGTGGTGGTTCCCAGGAGCGGATGGATTGAAGAATTGCCATAGACCATTGCAATCACTCCATTGAATGGGTACTTTGCAAATTGGTGCACTGCCGAAGAAATTGCTTTCATTTGGTGTAACGAAGGCATGCCCAATAGCAAATTGAAGGTCGCTGGTACATCCATAACATGAAACTCAACTTCATGTTCAGACGGACTGAACAATATCTGGTTTTCGAAGGTTCCTATAACATCGCGGTTGGTATTGTCATAGGCTCGGACGACTTGAGTTGTAGGTGCAAAGTCAGCTGGTTTCAAGCGTAAATCATAAGCAGTCCCTATCGGGCATACATTGATTGCTGAGCCAGTTTCTACCAACACCACTGGGATCCATTTCTTATGGCTTTCCAAAGCCGCATATAGAGGTTTATTATGATTGGTCCCTTCAGGTGGCAATTCCTTGTTTGTGAATGACAACGTTGGGGTAACGTCCCCGAATGTGACCAAGGACACCAATTGGTCGGGCATAGTATCTAGAGGAAGCTTGACTTTATTCAATGCCTCCAACAATGCTTGTCTATGTTCTCAAGAAGCCATAGTAACCCCCAGATTAAGATATCCACCTGAATCTTCTTGAGTTGTCTTAACACCAAGTCTTCCTCTACTTCATTTTCCTTTATCATCTCATCGTCCTTACTAGAGGGATCTCATTGGTCTAGGGGTAGGGGTTTGAAATAGCGGCCGCTTCTAGTCAGGTGGTTGATTTTCTCTGTATACCATGTATCATCAAGGGCATTGGTTCCCCACCCCTCATCAGTATAAGCAGAGTTCAGATCATTATCTTCCCACCACTCCCCTTCAGTCATTGTCGAGTAATTGTTTGGTTCTGCCCGAATCATGTTGATGCTGTGATAACCATTCTCTAGCTGAAAAGGTGAGACGAGTCAAATATCAGAAGAAATTTCCTCTCCCTTTACCTGCTCCCAGACTAGTCTTGATCTCTATACTTCTTCCTCTCTTTCCTATTGAAATTGTTCCAGTGCTTGGTCTCTTTTGGCAATTGTCTCTTTCTCAAACTTGCCATCTCCATCACCATTTCCCCCTTCCATCGGGCCCTTTTCTTTGGCGTTCTTTTCTCTGCTCTTACCCTTGTTTTCCTCCATCTGTTCCTCTGTTTCAAACTCTTCCTCATTACGAGACCTCCCATGATTAGTTTCAGGCTGTTTTGGATCCCACCATCCAATATGTACATTCCCCAAATCTTTTTCCTCAAAGAAGTAGAGGTTCTCCAAGTCTTCTTCTATTTTTACCAGGTCATCTAGACCTTGTTTTGGTCCATTCTCTCTGACAGTGTTGATACTGAGTGAGTTAGGTAATACAATTGTCGGCTCTTGTTGATCGAAGGTCACGATGTATCAACTGGGATCGTACCCTTCCACAAGCGATAGTCCTTTTTCCATAACCTGGACGCCAAACATCACTTCTTTCAATAATTCTCCATTCTCCTCTATTATCGTCACCACAGGCTTTGGTTGGGGTTTGGATGTTGTATTCATCATGCACAAATCTGTGCTTTTTGGAATAAACACCTCAGGCTTGGATACGTTGACTGGGCTGATGTATATGCTTGGGTTATAGGTGATGGTAGTGTATGGATTAGGTTGACAATTTTGGATGAGGGACCTAGTTATGGACCGAGAGTGGACTGGTGGTCACATTTGGTTTTGATGGTGGAGTTATAACTTTATTGTCAATGAGATTCTGGATCTCATAACGGAGATGAAAACGACGGTCAGTATGACGGCCGTGCTGCTGATGGAAAGCACAGTACTAGGTAGGGTCCTACCTTGCCGGGAGTGGGTCAGCGAGAGGTCGAGGGTCAAGGGCCTTCAGGTGCCCTTTTCCTATCAAGACTTTTAGAGCACGGGTTAGACTCATGTGAAGAGGGGTAAAGGTTCTGAGTTAGGTTCGAGCCGAGCTGGTAGTTTGTGGGTTTATACTAGCAAAAGGATAAGTTGTCTTGGTTGTAGTGGTGACGACATTGACTTCAGTGGGCCTAGGAATAGTGCTACTGCTATCATTGGTATCCTTGATAAATGACCTTTTTCCAGGTTCGCTTGTCCTCTGAATTATCCCCTTTTTGAATGCACTGTCAATCTGAACCCCTAATTTATGTAATGCAGCAAAAGTAGACAGTGAGGCGACTATCATCTTTTGCAGCATGTTTTGTTCAAGGTTCTAAACTACCAACCAAACTTGCTCTCTTTGAAGGCATGTTCATCATTCAAGCCCCTTTTGCCATCCATCTAGGAAGAAAGTCGATAAAGGGTTTTTTGGGATTCTGAGAAGTTGCCTCCAGCTCGCTAATTGTCACCTCTATCTGAGTGTTGTAGGAATATTTATCAACAAATTCTTCAGCTAATTCTTCTTAATTCTACTTGGTTGAATCCTCTAGTTTGGCATACCAGGTGGCCACCGCTTCTAATAGAGTCCTCCTGAACAAAGACAGTTTATGAACCTGTGTCAGGCCCATTGATTTTAAGACATTTGAGAAGAGACAGGCATGGACAATCAAATCTCCACTTCCGTCGAACCTGTCGATATAGGGCATCTTAAACATCTCTGGAAACCTTATAGAAGCCTTAGTGTAACCATCCTTGATGTCTGGGATGGAGGTAAAGCCTTGAGACTTTTTGAGCATTTCTCAAGCTTGGAGATTTTTATCATGGTAGGATCGAGATCATTAATTTCAATGGGGAGAGGTCCCCCGTGTGGCTGTGCTGGAGGCTTAAAATCATGACCTTGAGCTAACACCTCTTGGAGATCTAGAGCCTAGAGATTTTCGGCCAGTAGAGGTGGGTTGGGATTCGGCTGGTGGCCCCAGATGGGATGGACAATAGATGCTCCAGATGAGTGATGCAATTCAATGATGGTTTCATCCTGAGCAGCGATCTTATTGTTTAGCATATCCATGGCCTTTTGAAAGGCCGTCATCATAGCCAAAACTTCTTCTGGACTCTGTGCCATTATAGATATGGAAAAATCAGTTATTGGAGAGCTTGGTAAGCAGCAACTAAGAGAGAATTGGTGAGTGCTCTGTGCATCGATCTTATTGTTTAGCGTATCCATGGCCTTTTGAAAGGCTGTCATCATAGCCACAACTTCTTCTGGACTCTATGCCATTACAGATATGGAAAAACAGCTATTGGAGAGCTTGGTAAGCAGCAACTAAGAGAGAACTAGTGAGTGCTCTGTACTAGCGACAACTATCTTCTTCTGCGGACTACTGACAAAACAGAGACTAATATTGGCTGGCCATCAACCAGATCTTTGATCTTGTAAAGCCTATTGGTGCGAGTCCACAAAACTTGGGAGATATCAAGTCTTTCTGAAGCTATAATTACAAGACTACCTAGAAAAAGAAATAAAAGAAAAGTAAAAATAAAAAATCAAACATCACCTCAGCCCAATTTCACTAGAACAGATATGATCACAGGTGAATGACTGTACTCTCTACTGAATTTTGCTCCACAAACTGATACAACTAAACCACTAATATGAATTCAGGAACCCCTATATAGATCCACTACAAAGCACATGGCAGGTAAAGAGAGCAAAAACACCCTAATGAGCGGGTAGGGTTACCCTGTCCTAGCTTTGGAATGATCTAGAGTTTCACTACTTCAAACAAGTGGTATCGCAACATCCTGAATATGGAAGAGCCTCCTATCCTAATTTTGAAAGGTCACTAGAGCTTACTACATGCACTAGGCCAATTGGTCAAAAGGGCACCTCAGCCAGATTACCTAATATACCTCTCACACCTAACACCGAAAAGTGAAAGGAGAATCAAGAGAAATGGCGGTAACCCAGATCCGTGGGTTGTCTTCCTAACACGACATTGCCTACATCCGTCAAGCCTTTTGGCAAGCTTTTACGAAACCTCCAACAAGGCTTCTAGGATATCAGATGGTAAACACAATCACTTAAGAGCACCATGCAAGCACAATGCAAAGAACATACATATATAGATAAAAGTTCACATCACGATGTTCAAGTCAAGTTCTCTAATTCCCCAGCAGAGTTGCCATAAACTGTAGTTGGTTTTTTACGCTCCTCGGAGGCGTTTAGTCTCCTCGAACGCGATTCCATACAATTAGAACTCTTATGGTTCTGAATCTGGCTTCACGAATGCAATGTGAAATAGAAAAATGAATGAGAGTCCATATCTGGCAAATCTTAGAAAAATTTATTAATCACTAGAGATGCCAAAAATGGACTGCATTGCCATATTTCAAAGTAGCCACCTAATCTTTTTGAGAAAATTTGAAAGCCCGTGACTCATGCCAAAGGCCACTTGCCCGTCACAACCAAAGTTGTCTCGATTTGAGAACTTAGGTATAAGAGGGAGAGGTCATGAATTAAGCACCCCACCCACCCGATCAAAGATCGGCCTCTACTAAATCATGATGTGAATCTTATGGACATTATATGCTCATGTTCTAATTATTAATATACTAACATTACTACGTGAAGCAAACAAGTATAGACCACGTCACTTACTTTGGAATGCTTTGATCTTGTGTGATTTTGAAAGAGTTTTCGAATATGTGTAACCTAAAGGAAAAATGAGCTCATATGTATGATAATCAAAGTCATTCCAATTTAAGCAAAATAGCCTCCATCCACAGGCATTCATAGAATTATTTCAAGTAAGCAAGTAGCCTCATGGTAGTATGCTCAACATGGTAACACGAACACACATATCATATGCTAAAGAAAAAAATGCTCACCTAGTACTCGACTGTGGCAAGCCAAAGAAAAGAACATAGAAAAAATGCATGATCCTAATATGCAAAATGGCTAATGCAACGCATACAAAAATGTAACTACTAGATTTGGCTACTGACATGACATGTGAATCAACTCAAAGCATGCGGTAGCACACATAATCAAGTAGGAAATGATAACGAGATCAAGTATGATGTGCTAATCGTTAACGCATGCAAAAATGGATACAAAGCATGGGAATTATAAAGGAAAAAATGATGCTTTATACAACCACGGTAAGCATATAAATAAAAAGGAGAAAGAAATGGAGGTTAGAAGACATACATTAAGTGTTAAAAATTTGCCCCTTTATAAGTGGATCTGAATGGCGTAATTATCTAATTATTACATTCCCAAATAAATTAACTCATTATTACAAACCCAATTGAATCAACTAATCTAAAGGAGTTGAATGAATGGCAGAAAACTATGTGCGCGCAAGCAAGAACATCCTCCAAAAACCTCTCTGCCTACCACCAGAAATTGCCCTGTTCGTAGTCAAAAAATAATTCTGTTTTGACCTCAGGATCTGCTCTGCTTGGCTGAGTAACCACACGTGCCGTACAAAAGATTTGGTTGGTCGTACGCTTGAATGGTCAAGCCGGCCACTGATTTTGGAAAACTTGCTACAATAGAACTTGAACAGAGCAAACAGAGGATTTCCAAAGGATGTTCATCCTTCCTGTTCCCACCTATCATGAAGATACTCAAGGAGAAAATAGGTTTGCCTCTCTAATTATCAAACATCCCAATGGTATTACATGATGATTAGTGAAGCAACTGGATGAAAGATCTAACAAATAATGAGAATTAAAGCTTGAAACTTCAAATGAAGAAATGGTTCAAACCTACTATATCTCATAGTGAATATCAATAAATGAGTACTCATATTTGAAGAGAATAGATTAATGAGAACCATTTTTGAAAGGAAAAATTGTAAACAAGAGATTACATCATTAAAGAAAGAAATTAGAGACTGTTTTCCCTACTCATGGAACATGGATTGACATCCACTTCCATGTTTCAAAATGGAACTATGAGAGAGTTTCTAATACTTTCGATGATAGAGCTCTCATTTAGCTTCAAAACAAAATAAAAGCAAAGCAAACCTAATGAATGAAAGCTGTAAAAAGTTGTTACATGCTCATCGTCCTACTCATGGAATAAAGATGAGAGATTAGACATCCATTTCCATGCTTCAAAAATGGAACCAAAAGAGAGCTTACAACACTTTGAAGAAGAAAAGAGAGAAAATAAAAAATTAAGCTGACTATTTAAAGCTTTAAGCATACAAATCAACCAAAACTGTTGATAACTCCTCTTTTATTCATGGAACAATGATGAGACATCCATTTCCATGTTTCGAAAATGAACAAGAAGAGAGTTTTTCAACATTTTTGACACGGAAGCTACTACCTAGCTTCAAGGTGAATGACAATAGTATGAAAGCAAGATTTACAACTAGTTAATCAAACTTGTGGTGGGGTGGCTAAGCTCTAAACCCCCCTCCCCCCCTGTAGACACCCCATTTTTGACCGTCCTCAAGACTTGGACGTCACCGTTTGAACACTCGGTGATCAACCTTGTTTGTGTTCGTCTTGAGTTCCCGGAGGCCTCGGCTGCGCGCCTTGCCTCAGAATCTCTCGGCTCGACTGCTTTGTGTCTGGTTTTGCACCAAGAGCTTGTGGATGTGTTCCTGAGGAAAGGGGGGAGCCTGTCGACCAAGTCTCCTACCCACCGGCCACCTTGATTTCCAATCTGCCAAATGTGATGGCCGGCCGGCCAATTTGACTGCCGGTTGACCACTTTGATGGCCGGCCGGCCAAGTGTGGTTTTCAACATATGTCTCTGTAGACAGTTGGCAGCTGTCATTCCAGGCCATACCCCAGCCCATGCCTGGACGTGGGAGTTCTGAGGAGCTGCAGATTGATATATCTTTATCAATAAAGCTCTCTCAAAATATGATACAAGGACGGAGAAAGAGATACAACTTAAAAAAGAAAGAAAAAATTTTTCCTCTCTCTCTAAAAATTCTCAACTTTCTCCATATCTCTCTCTTCCAAACCCTTCAAACCCTAAGGTTCTTGCCCCCCTTTACACTACCACCTCCAAGCCTACAACATCCACACCTCATTCCAGCACCTTGGAGGCCATTTGCAAAGGTTAAAAGCTCATAAATTTGGACCAGAAGCTGCTGGAAAGCTTCTCTTCAAGGGTGAGTCCCTATTTCCTCTTTTCTTCCCCTATTTTGCATGCTATCTTAGCCCCTTTTGCTTACATTTTTGAGCTCCAACCTGAACTGTAAATAGTCATATTTTGAGCTTCTCTTCATGTTTGATCCAGGACTTTTTGCTGTTTGAGGTCTTCTCCTCACCCTTTGTTCTTAATCCCTCTTTTAGGCCAATTTTTGCATGGTATTTTAGTCTTATTTGTGAGCTGTTTTAGACTTGGTCATAAACTGTAAAGTGCTTCATTTTGAGCCCCTATTCAACTTTGTTGAAGGGCTCTTCACTGTTTGAGGCAAGCTGCTGTCCCTTGTCTCTATTCTCCCTTTTAGGGCCATTTTTGCATGATAGATTAGTCCTATTTGTGTTCATTTTTTATATTTGTCATAAAATGAAAAGAATCCCCTTTTGACATCATCTTCATGTTTTATAAAGGGCATTTTCTTGTTTGAGGTCATATGCTTCCTTGTATGCTTGATTGTCCCTTATTTTGAGCCTTACACCTAAGCTCTTGTTGCATGCTTTGTTTGGCCTTCTAGCCACTGAAATCCAGTGGATTTTCAGTGGCTGGAACACTATTTTTAGAGCCAAGATTAGAGGGGGGTGACCCCTTTTCTCCTTCTCTTGTTTGGTAGCCTTTTGGGCCTTCCAAAGAGACCGTACTTTGCATGCTTCGAAGTCACTTTCCAGGGTCAATTTGGTGAGTTTTGGGACTATCATATTTTATTTTCAGAGTTTATTTGGCTATGCTAAGTGTCCATCTTGTATGTGCTTAAGAATCCCTTGCATAGCCCTCTAAAGGAGCTCATCATTTTTGCATGCGTTGGCTTCATTTTAGTGGTTATTTGGGCCTATTTTCACATGTTTTGCTCACTGATTTTTTCTGTTTTGGTGAGATTCCATATGCTTCACACACTTGCCATGTAAACCATGTTTGATAGTCAAAGTTGCATGCTATTTTAGTCCACCATGCTAGCATCTTTTGACCATGCTTTCAACAAGAAATTTTCATGTTTTGGGACTGCCTTGGCTCTGTCTTTAGACCTCATGATCAAATAATGCATGCTTTGTATAGCTATAAGTCATTCCATGTGCCTAGTTTCGAGTTTCGGGGTTCATCTCATGCATCGGGTGCCATTTTTCCATGTTTCAGGGCTTTTTATCATCATACTTCAGTGTTGGAACATATGCCATTGTATGCCATAATCCATCCTTTCAATGCCTTTGTGGAGTTGTGTTTTGTGCCTTAGACTCGGGGCCATTGCATTGTGCATGTTTGCATGCATCTTGGTTGCCTCATTTTCATCACACGGCCACTGATTTTGGCATGCTTGCAAGCTATCCATGTTAGTTTAAGTCCATCATCGCATGTTGTTGCATGCCATGTTTGCTTACATGTTTAGGTTGCGTGCCTAGTATACATTGCTCATTTGCATGTTCATGTTGCATACTTAGCCTCCATGCCTAGGTTGCATTTCATTGAGCATGCATCCCTTGCCTCTTGATCAACCATGATAGGGGTTGGGGCCCTTTGATGTGTTTTGTGCTTGCATTTCATTTGATATCGAAGTTGCACACTTGGTTTTTGGGCCATCATGCATTGAAATGCGTGATTGATGGCCCGACGGTCGAGGGCCATGCTCCCTTGAGTCCATTGCATGATAGAGAGAGTGGCCATGCATACGTTGCTTTGAATTTCCTTGCCATGCACTGTCTGCCCTTTGCAGCTGTCAAAAACAGGTTCTATAGGAAGCTTTGGCCGGCCGGCCACCTATACTGTCAACCGGCCATTCATTGTTGGCCGATGGATTTAAAAATGGCCAATAACCATCCGAACATGGCCGGTGGTGATCCCACTTGGTCGGTGATGCTCCCCAATGTCCAGAGAGTGCACCTTGGGAGTTGCACAATTTTCAGAGGAGCAGGGCAGTGAAAAACAGAGGCAACAGTGCTATGGCAGCGAGTTTCCGGGCGAGATGAGTCAAGCATGCATCATTCACGCATTCCGAGGCAGAGCTGCGGCAGTCTCTTTACGCTTCACATTTAGTTTATTTTGTAATTAATTAAGGGTCTGTAATATTTAATTAGCTTGTTAGTTAGTTAAATTGTATTATTCTTTTGGTCCCTCCGAGCGAGGGAAAATTTGTAATAAGTGTGGGTGCGTGGGTGCGTGTGTGCATGTCTTCCAACCCCCACTTCTTTCCTCCTTTTACTTATCTACTTTTGATGGTTAGTATTAGGTCATATTTAATTTAGCATACCTTATGCTATGCATGCGTGCATCCATACATTTGTCTTGCATGCACCGGACTCGGTGCATCATACTAACTGCATTGCATTTCAATTTCAAGTTGAATACGTGTTAGTTGTAGCATTATCATATGCCATCCATAGATTAGCCGAGCCTATTTTAGCTACATCTTGCATGTGTTGCATTAGACATCTTAACATGAACTAGGATCATGCATATGATTACTAACTAGTTTCTGTTTTGGCTTGGAGTACTCGGTGAGCATTTATGTTTTAGCATCCTTGCATGCGTGTGAGTGTTGCCATGATAGCATGCTTACCATGAGGCTACTTGCTTATGTGATATAACTGCTTGAATACCTGTGGATGGAGGTTGAATTACCTAAATTGGAATAATGCATTAAAACTGTGAGTTTTAAGCCCATTAGATAGTGGCAAAACCATCTTTTCTAAAGCCCACTTGAGGGTGGCAAAACCTGCATTTTAGCCTACTTGCGAGTAGCAAACCATTTTCAAAACAAACATGCAATGTTTCGTTCCAATTCAGGCGATTTGGTCTATACTTGTTTGCTGTGCGCATAACGTAGTAATTCTAGGCTAATAACCGGAATAAGAACACATAACGTTTTTCAAAAACGGATATCACGGTTAGTAGAGGCCGATCTTCGGATCGGGCGAAAGGGGGTGCTCATAGCTGACCTTCCCCAATCGTACCCAAGCTCCCGAGCCGAGGAAACTTTGGTGATGACGGACACGTGGCCTTTGGCACCGAGTCAGGGTTTCCTAAATTCCCCCATAAAAAAAAATATTTAGGTGGCGACTCTGTATCTGGCAAAGCAGTCCATGTTTGGCACTTCTTTTCAAAAATCTGTTTCTCAAAATGATTTGCCGGATTTGGACTCTTTGGTTCAGATTAAGAACCGTGACAATTTGAGAGTCCTGAACTGTAGTGAACCCAATATGAACAGAACAGGGGGACTCATCCTCCCGGGGCGTTCGGGGACGTCTACACCCCCCCCCCACGATCACAAGGTTCCAATATACGTATGGAAAGCTATAAAAATAAAAGTAAAGCGATCAACTCAAATGGATTGACGGCTACATCCTAAACACACAACTATTAAAAGCCCATATTCAATTCATATCACACAAAAAACAACCTAAAACAGTGCAAAAAAGTAACCAAAAAAAGTGATAAAAAGAAAAGAAAAGAAGAAGAAGAGCAAAGATGAAAGAGCATAAAGGGATTACAACTAACCTATGGAAGGGTGGCTAACCCTTCCACTTTTAACAAACCTCAATCACATTTTTAAGCCTAAAATAACTCTAAAAATCAATGTATTATGACAAGAAATGAAGAGCAAAGAGTAAAGGAAAAGGTGATGATAGGAGTTCAAAGGTTGACCTCTTGGAAAGAGGAAAAGTTTCTTAGTAAGCAAACTTCAATCCAAACACCCTCAAGTATCTGAAATAAGGTAGAAAACTTCAACAAAAAACTTCAAGTTTGAGCTTCAATGGTGTATCTATAGTGTATCTATTTTCAATGTCAAGAGAAAGAGCTTTAAAGAAACTCCTAGGCTTTTGAAACAATTCTCTAACCCTAAATTCTAAAGGGAGATGGTCTATTTATAGATTTTCAACAGCCTTCTAATAGAAATATCTTAAAAAATGGGCAGTTGGCCAAATCCTGTACATGGGAGCAGTCTATGCTGTAAATACAAAATCTGACGCTAAACATGGTCAGCCGGCCAATCAATTGTACGGCCGACCCAAAGAAAATGGCATGCTGGCCTGCTGCTCTCTGAGTGGTCAGGCTAGAAAAAAAGATTTCGGTAAAAAAGGGGTGCAAGGTTTAGGTTTGAAGCTCGAAACTAAATTCCTTTGTTGAAGATTCAGAAGATTGCACAACGTAATGTTTCATCATCAGGTGTTCGGAATGAAGAGCCCAAGCCTTAAGAACAGTCGAAATAGGGTGTCTATAGGTATGCAAAAGGATAGCGAGGTGTAGCCTCTTGAACCTCTATCTCCACTGTTTCTTCGGCGTCTGTCTCTTCCACTATTTCGATTTATGGGACAGAAGTCTCCTCATCTGACTCAACCCATTCTTCAATGGACAGGCTTTTCCTTTGCTTGGGATATGTTTTGAACCTACGAGGCAAAACATACACCATATTTATATTAACAGTATGTAATGAGCCAAATTGGATCTGGACTAGCTCGCTTTGTGGCTCTGACCCCTTTGAAGGTTTTGAACTACTCTCAGACCTCTGGCCTCCTTTTATTTCCATAGGAGTAACCAATTTCAAATATGCAAGCTTGGATTGTTCCACCATCATAGCTGCGAACAAACCATCTTCTATTTTCTTTAACCCATCTGGCTGGCTTTTTGAATCTTCAAACTTGGATTCATTTTCCATCAAGGCCTTAGACAAGCTTGCTAGACTAGTATTTTCTTTAGGTGTCAGCTCAGCTTGACTTTGAGCCAATTGATCTCTTTTTTTTTCTTGAGTACAATTGTACCTCACATGCTTTTTATCAACCCCTTTATCTTTACCTTTTCCATCTCTTGGGATTATTTTGATAGAGCCTTGGAGTTCCTTCTAGTACTTGGTGAATTTTCTTTAGATCTTTCTACTTTGTGATCTAGAAAGAATATGCACCAAATCTGGCCATATACTCTTTGGATCCTTTAACATAAACTACTGGTTAGGCGCTACAGGAGGTGGCTTAACCATCGTCAATTTCTGATCCTGTTGAGGTTCAGTTTGACTCGCCTTAGACCTAATCTGCAAAACAAACCAATCAGGGACTCCTGGCACCCAAGAATAAACCTTCATTTTGCTTGTGTAAGGAGTGTTTGACATCGAAGGTCCAACTTCTAGGCTTTTCTTAAGTCTTCTGTCCCTGTATGATTGGTAAGGAGAGTCTGCTCTTGAATCCCCATGAGTTCTACCTCTGAATGATCCTCTTGTTCCCTTTCCTTTACCCCAGGTTGTCCTATGAGAAGGCGCCACTGGTTTCTATGGGGCATAAGTTTGGCGCAGCCTGCTTCTAGGCCTTCTAGTTACACAGCTTGGAGTGTTGTCTTTGGGACTAACCTTTTTAGGTATTCCTTTGTCCCATTTGTAACCTTCTCTACACCTGGGTCAAACCCTCTGGACAACTGAAGTCTCCAAAGTACATCCGTTCACTGAGTGATCAAACTATTTTTGGCCATGTGAAGAGCCAATTCCTTCAGTCTTTTGAGATAACTTCCTTTCTTTTGAAGTAAATTCTTGCCTCATTTCATTCATCTGGACGTCTAGAACATCCAACTCTCCAAGATTCAAACCTCTTTCCAAAGCCTAAATAATTGAGTCTAGAACTCTAATATTGGCTTCCACCTCATTTACCTTTGGAAAATGGGTCTTTGTCAATTCCCATTGCCTTCTCAGCCTTGGTTGGAAACTGAAGTCTACCCATCTTGATCTGCTCTTGAATTTTGTCTCAAAAAATAATGCAATTTTTAGTATAATGAGACCAAGTATTATGCCATTTACATTATATTTTACTATTTAATTCATCCGAAGTTAGCATAATCACCCCTTGAGGGAGCTTCAGGAACTGTGCTGTTAATAAATAATCGAATATTTCATTAGCATTAGAAGCATCAAAAGAGTATTTTCTATGAAATTCTTTCTTTTAAAATTAATGATCTATTCTAGTTTCTTTTTTAACTAAGACATCACATTCGTATGGTTCTTTGCCTACAATTTTAGCAGTATCTATTTCCATGTTAGGGTCTCTCTAATAGGTCTTATATGAGAAATTATTCTTATTTTGTTCTTCTTTTAGCAACAGTTTGTACCTAAACACTTTATAAGTCAAATTGACTAATTCTGTAAAATTTGATGCATCAAACTTTTTTCGAAGCCTAAACTCTAAACCATTTTGAGCTAATGAAATGAATTCAAGCTCTGGGAGGACCACTCTACATTTACTTCTGACCCTATGAAATCAGGTTATAAACTGGGTAGCCTTTTTCCTTTGGTCTTTTGCTCAACCTTGCTAGGTCAGCCATTATAACCTTTGGCTCAATTTGGAAGAATTATGCATGAAATTTCCTTCATTTGTGGCCAAGTTTGAACCGTACCAGGTAATAGAATGATATAGCAAGCAAATGTTGGGCCAGTCAATGAACTAGAGAACAATCGAAGCTTCATATAGTCGTGATTTGTGTATTCCCTACACTGTCCTGTGGTGTGAGACTATGTGTTCTATAGATGACTGGCTTTCATCACCCTTGAACAACGTGAAATTTGGGACTTTGTATCCCCTTTGGAACTCATGTTGCCTATCTACCCAGTTAGGGTATAGTTTTGTATAAATTGGTGTTTTCACCCTCTGATCTATAGGACCACACACTTCTTGCACCATGTTAAGCAATTGATCCCTAGGAATAACATTAGGGACACCTTGTTGGGCTTGATGTGGCACATATGCTTAATAGATTTGTTGTCTAGGGGCTTGAGGCTATACATTTGGCATGGCTTCCACAAAGGGTGCAATCATTCGATCTGAACGATATACTGTAGGATTTGGTGCCTGCTCATACCCTATAATGTCTTCTTCTCTAAGGGGCACAAGTGGTGCTCTAAAAGGTTCTACCGACCCCCTGAGTGTAGGTTTGAAGATTGGATTTGACACTATCTGTGTGGTATTATATGTTTGAACCTATATAGAACCATGAGTAGTACTACCAGATGCATTCGAAGGTAACACCTGAGGCTCTCCATACACAATATGTGTTTCTTGGGCGTTAGATACTCTTCGGTAAGGCCCTGGACCAATAAGAGGTGTAGGTCTAACCGGTTCATTAAAAGATTGTGTGTTTCTTGCTCTATTTTCGCCATCATTTTTACTACTACTACTAGGAACCACCCTAGCTTGGGTTGATGTTTGAGGTGGGCTCCTGTTACTTACAATAAGACCTATAATTTCGAACTAACTATCAATTCTTTGAACAAGTGAAGTACTAAATAAATCAGACCATTTTTTTAGGTTTGTAGTAATTATTTGGCTCATTATGGACATCATTCCACTGCATTGTTCATTTGACATGCTAGGAGTAAATATTAGTGGTTCACTCCTGCTCCGACTATTCTGACCAAGTGTTTGGCCTTGAGAAGGCGCATCTTCTACCTGTTCATGGCCCTCTAAATTTAGGCCAGAAACAGAAGGAGGGTCAGGTATACCTTCCGTTCAAAGGAAAAAAAAAAACCACTTCTGGTATTTCGACATCTTCACCATCTAGATGTTCTTCGCCTTGGCATCGTGTTCAAACCATATTTTCAACACTAAATTGGTCCCATTGGGTGTGCCAAAAAATATATGTTGGCTATTTTTGACACTTTAAAGGCTAGAAATGTAATTGAAGTGTGCTAGCAAGGACTTGAAAAGTCCTTACAGATAATGAATGCCAATTTTTATCAAGCGACTGTGTTAAGATTCTCTTAGCCTCAATGAAGAGGATTTTACTACGTTGTGTTGAAAAGATGACCAATGCTTTAACTCAAATTCATAATAGAATGGGGGGGGGAGAGAGAGAGAGAGAGAGAGAGAGAGAGAGATTGGGTAGAAATTGTAAGTAATTAACTAAATAAAGAAGTACAAAATGTTAGGTTTAGTAAAGGCAACATCGAAACTTTTAAACTGATCAGGTTCTGTAATTACAAGGCTAATCTACTCTTACAAAATGTAAGTGCAGTGCATAAAAGTAAAGTGAAAAAAATTTAAAGATAAATGAAATTGATAAAAACGTAGAGTCTGAATTTGGTCAGGGGTCTCTTCAAGCTTTGCTTCCATATATTTATAGCCTTCTCTTGATGCCTTCAAAGCAGTTAGGCTGCTATCTCTTTCATGATCTCCTACCTTCTCCTACATCTTAGGGCCATAATCTTCACTTCTGTGTGTGTAACTATTAGCAACTACTACCTATTAACTCTTTCTTCACATGCCTCTTACATGTTGCTCATTATCTTTACCGGTTGATTTTTCATTCACGACTCACTTGGGCACCTTCGAAGGTGGAACTCTTCACTATCTTATCAAATACCATAGAATACTCCTTGTCTGCCACATGTCACTCTCAAATTGGATGGTTTAAATATGGCACCAACAAATTCGATGCCTTTCAAAAGGGAATCGATACTATCATCAATACGTCTCTTAAATTTAATGTATCTTACGATACATACACAATATGTGATAAGATATACGATACGTAATACATAATACGATACATATGTTACATAAATACTTAAATTTCTTTAGCAAATTTGAAAAATAAAATATTCAAATTATTTTATGTAAATTATATTGTCGAAAATTTTCATTAAATTAAAAAAAAACAAACAAACAAACAAACAAATAGTTTTTGAGATGATAATGGTACTTTTTAGTTTATTTCTAGACCTTTTTGTCACTATTGTATGGTATTATGAATCTTGCATTATTAATTTATGCTTATTGATAGAATTATACATTGTTTAGTGTTTTATTCTCATAAGATATATATGTATATATATATTTTTATAACTATATGTATTTTTATACTTATTTCAAAAGGTATTAAAGTATCTTATGATACACGATACAATAAGATACATGATTCAGAAAAATTAAAAAATGATACACGATTCGTATCCCGATTTGACAGCGATATATATAAGTATACAAAAAAATAATCATATATATATATATTTATTATTTACCATTCAATAATGTTAAATAATTTGGACTAATGGATCATACTCACTAAACGTATTACATGAACTAGTAATACAATATAAATCTACTCTTTTTTTTTTTCATTTTTTACTCTAAAGTGACAAATACCACTGTAAAAATGCAGTAATTTCTTCGTTCTTTACTCTCTCTTTTTTCTCTGTTATCATATAAATTATTTTTTCATATTATTAATTCATTCCAAAAAAATAATAAGTGTGCTTGGGCGAGAGTAGTATTCAACAATAAGCAAATAACATCACGTTTCTTCTAATGATTTGTCTTTAGTTAAATAAACTAAGTTAAATAAACTAAAATAAAATAAATTAGATAGAATACTTTAAATAAGAACAGATAAGCAGAAAGAAAGTAAACTTACAATCGTTTAAGTTAAATTACAATTGTTTACTGGAAGTAATTGGAAAATACAAAATTATTTACTGGAAGTAACTGGAAAATACAGCTTCTACATGAATCCTTAAAAACTGAATTTTAAAACAACAAACTAGAAATTTTGCAGAAACTGAGAGAAACTACAAAAGAAAACTTTGAACTCTTTCGCACTCTGAATTGGCCTCAACTGAGGAGCTTCTTTTATAAGTAAAGCAGATAACTATTAAGCTTGTGAACTGGGAACTGTGAGGCCCGTGACTAGAGCTGTGAGGCTTGTGACTTCAAAAGCTTGAAAATACTATGAAACTTGTGACTTGAAAAGCCTGAAAATAAGAGGCACATGGGTGTTGACAGCATCTTTCTATGACCGAGAACTTTTTTACTTCTTTTTTTTTTTTTTTTTTGCTTGCAGTGAGGAAACGTGACTACACGGTTGACTGATGGGGAATCAATATATATATCAGCAGCTTTTCTCAAAGTAAGAGTAGTGATTGAAGCTGATGCATATATATATATATATATAGAATCCAATGACTTTTTTAGGCATATGGGTCCTGAGCATCTTTGAATTATGGACCATATGGATCATGACTGGTTGAGGCTTCAGAGGAGGCTGAATCATCCAAGGCTTCATCTTCAATTTGTGACTTTGCTTGGGCCATCAATAATTTGGCCATTTGGATCAATTCATCACTAGAGATTGACTTGGGCTTTGCTTTGGGCTTGGCCTTGGAGGACTTGGATTTTGAAGGTTCAATGCTAGTTGATGGGCTTCCAAGTTTGATTATAGTGAGAGGAAGTGGACTTCCTTGTGTAACTGAAGCATTTGGGTTTTGCTGAGACTTAACCATTGCAGGAGTTAGGGTATGAACGTTAACTGGAAATTCTTGCTGGACTTGTTCAATAATACTAACGGCTTTGAATGCATCCCACCATTTAATAAAATGTTGACAACTGACTATGTTATTGGATAGGTTGTATTGCCATTTAAAAACCCAAGGGACTTTATATTTGGACATAAAATGGAGTAACCAAGGAAACTGACTTTTATGCTGTCTGAGCTTGTAAATTAAAAAGAAGTAATTGACTTGTTCTATTAACTTAGAAGGGATGATTTCTGGGATGGCACCATGCTGTGACCACCATCTCAGGAACCAAGAAGGGAATTCTGATTTGAATTTGTGGTCAAATAAGAAAAACCAACAATGACTATATGACTCATTTTGATGTAGGAGGATTTTTAACAAAGCATCAATGTAATCATAGTAACTATATTGTATATCATGGTTGGGAAAGTCTCTTAGCAGAAAAGGGACACCTTATTCTTCCATGGAAACAATATTATGAATGTACAAGGAATGATAAATGATTTACTGGTCTGGACTCGATCATAGATAGGTTTAATGACTGTTGACTTATGGCGGAAAAGAATATCTTCATAAAAGGTTATTGACTTATCGAGATGGGAAGGAATGAAATGCCATCCATTAGGGAAATAAGATTTGACTAATTCAAGAACATTGTGGATATTTTCGTGGACTGGTTCTTTGTACAAAAAGATTGAATGACTGTTTAGGAACATAATCTGTTCTTGGGATAGACTTGTTAGGAGGCATTGGCGTTTTTGACTAGCAGACAAAAGGATCGGAAGCTAGACCCGAAGTGTAACTAGGATTGGGAATGTTGCCAAGAACTTAGTATCGGTTGACTAGATCAATTCGAGGTACAACAATGGGTTGAGTGGATGGCACAATGGCAAGAGGTTTTGTAGTAGGTTTGTGGCTTGACATCTGTAAGAAAAATGACAGAAGTAGATTAGCATCCACTGAGGACATCTAATCTATCCATATGAAAGTTAACTAGATTAGTGTAATGAGCAATGAAATCGCGATAACTTCTAATCTGATTGAATTGAAGGTAAGGGTCATTTTGTAGTGACTTTAAATAGGATATTTTAAACTTATAATAGCGAATAGTTTAGCGGTATCTTGTGACTTGTAATCTGTTTGTAGAACAATAAGGAGTAGGCATGATGCTCTATTTTCCCTGTAAAAATTCTCAGGTAAGGAAATCAGGGATAGAATTTTGACTACCAGGAATATATTCAATATCAAAATAAAAAAAACTTAAAATGGATTGCCATCGATCAAAAATATGTTTAGTAGCAATATTTTGAACATCTTTTCCAAAACATATTTAGCACTTTTGCAATCAACACGTAATAGGAATTTTTTATTTAAAATGTCATCTTGAAATTTACTAATACATAAAACAATAGATAAAATTTCTTTTTTAATAGTACTATAATTTTCTGTGCTTTGTTCCAAACACCAGAATGAAAACGAACAATTTGTTTAGATGACTGGGGAGTGATTTTCTGAAGGAGAATGCCACCATAACCAACATCAAAAGCATCAGTCTGAATAATTTTGAATGAATTTTTAGTAGGAATGCCAAGACAAGGCAAGGTCTTAACATATTTTTTGACTTATTGAATAATAACAATATGAGTAGAAGACGAAGGAGGAGGATTATCTTTCAACCTATCAAAAAGGGGTTGACAAGTTCAGTAATGTAATTTGAGAAACTTAAAAACCGTTGTAATTGCGTTTTCTCTAAGATTTAATCAGGGAACTTAGAAGCAAACTCAATATATCGACTGATAGGAAGAATAGTACTTTCGTGGATATCATAACCTTAGAATCGAACTTTAATTTGGAATAGCATAATCTTAGGAGCAGAAATGACTAGACCATTATATTTGATAATATGGAGAAATGAATTAAGATATTTCCAATGTTCATCAAGTGACTTAGAGAAAACGAGGATATCATCTAAGTAGACAATAGAAAAATGACTAAAGGGATTAAAAATTTTATTCATAATGTTTTGAAATTCACTAGCAGCATTTTTTTATCCAAAGGGCATGACATTCCATTTGTAATGGCCAAATGGTGTAGTAAAGGCAGTTTTATAGCAATCATCAGGATGAATTTGTATTTGCCAAAGCCCACTTTTAAGATCAAATTTACTAAAGATGACAGCTTGACTAAGTCTTTTAATGATATTTTTTTATTAGGGATTCGATAGTGTATCCATTCCAAAACTTTGTTTAACAGTTTATAATTAATGACTAATGAGGGAACACCACGTTCAAGTTCAGCATTTTATTAACATAAAAAGAAGGGTAGGACCAAGGCGACTTACTATTACTAATGATATTATTTTTTTTTATAATTCATTAATCTCTTTTTTGCACATTTCCACTAATTGATGATTCGTTTGAATAGGTCAAGACTTAGTAAGAATTTGTCTGTCATTAAAATTTTTAATATAAGGAAGTGTAACTACATGTTTTTTCCTATGCCAGAAAGCACTAGGTAAAGTGGAACAAATGGTATTTTCTAATTGGTTTTTAAATTTATCAATTTTGGATATAAGAATTGGATTAGTCAGTTGAGTTTCAATTCTTTTGTATTTTACTTCTTCTTTGAGAAATTTGAGTTGTTTAGTTAATCAGCTAATAGATTGGGATATAGAATATTCTTTTGATTGATTTAATTCTTTGATTTCAGGAGGAGACACAAATTTAAAAGTCCCTATTTGACCAAAAGCTTGTCTGGTTATTGCATTGTTAGTAGTGGTAAATAGATATAGTAAAAAGGTAAACGGAGTTCCTAGGATGACTTTGTCGATTATATTTTTGACTAGAACAAAGGATGTTTTAAAACAAACATTATTTTGACAAATATGTATTTTGGGTAATTTGTATTTAATATGCATTTGACTTCCATTAGCAGAACTTAATTGTTCACTAATTTTATGATAATATTTTGTGGGGATTAAACCTTCTTGATTACAATTTAAATCAGCGCCGGTATCAATGATGGCTATGATTTCTATTTTAAAATAATTAATAATTAGTTGGACTTTCTAATGCCATTTTTTAATATGAATTTTATTAATAATATTTAAACGATGACTATCATTGTGATTATCACTATTAAAGATGACGTGGCTAGGATCAGGACTAGAACTAGATTCATAAATGGAAGTATCATTATTATTTTGGAAATCATTAAGATTTTTATTGATTTTTAATATTGCAATTTCTTCTTCCAATGATTCGTCTTTAGCTTTTTGATATTATTAATTCATTCCAAAAAAATAGTAAGGTGTAGCTTAAATAAATTAATTAGCCTTGTTGAATTTTTCCTTTGTAGAAATTTCGCATATTATGACCAATTCAAAGTGAAAAATGGAGTTGCTCCCTCAGCAAAAATGGGTTAAAGTAGAGCTAAAAGATCTCGATTCAAGAAAATTCATGAGAAATATATTCTCATGGATGAGGTGAACTCTTCTATTCTGGTTCATGGTTTCTCTTGGCTATATGGTTCATCTGGAGAGAGATTGAGTTTTAAGAAATAGTGAATGGTCTTCTTCTGTCTATCAATAACTGCATACATTGCACTATGGATGTGGAGAAGTAGGCCATTATCTTGGCAATAATGAGCTAAGCTAAATTTATAAGTAATTCTAACCTAACTGGAGTTGAATTTATTATAGTCGGCTCAGACTTGGATAGATAAATTTGGGTTGAAGGTCAAGCTTGGGTGGGCCTAGGCAATACTTAGCATAACTTGGATTGAGCCTGGACAATGTTGAATCCTATCAAACCCCCCTAAGTTAGACTCCTAACTTATGAAGTAGCTTCTTCAAATAAATAAATAGATAATATAAATATTTCACAAAAATATGGTAAAGTAAACTTTGCCCACTTTATATTTGAGGAAAGAAAAAGGAAGGAAAAATTAAAAATATATGTATATTTGCTTTTACTTCATTCTTTTTTTTTTTTTTTTTTTTAACACTTTCACCCTTCATGTTTCAATTTTTTCCTAGTTTACTCCTTGTAGACACCCCATTTTTTGACCATCCTCAAGACTTGGTTGTGCTTGCAGGTACACCGAACAGCTAGTTCGATTGCTCGCCGAGCACTCGACTTTCACGGCAGAACGTCACAGGTTTGAACTTTCCAAACCCTGTATCCTTCCTACCCCATTCTTGGACCATGGCTTGGTCTTTTCAGAATGTTTTTCTTGGTGCACTGCCGACGATGGTCTGGCACTGCCGGCCATACCTTTGTTGCTGCCGGCTACTGGTGAAGCCTGTCGACCATCAGTGAGCCACTGTCGGCCACCACTGATGGGCGGTAGAACCCCTATCTCAGCTGGTTTCACTCCAGATCTTTTGAGCCAGCTAGAATCCTTTCATCTCCCCTCCATACACGTGTATGGAGGGATGAAGCTCTTGCCAAGCTTCTTGAAGAAGCTTTGCATTGTTTTCCCTCTATATAAGGAGAGGCCCTCTCTTCTTAGCAGAGGTTCTGCCATTTTAGAAGAGATATAGCTTTCTCTCTCTATATTTCTTTCTCTCTCTCTATATTGTTGTTAGTTTTGTGCCTTTTTCTTGCACTTTTGCACTACAACACATAGAGACACACCACCACCTTTGGGCTGAAGTTCTTAGGAGTGCTACTTGAGCTCTGAAAGTTGGTTTTTGGCCTCTGAGGTTGCTGGTTTCGAAGTTGGACTTCAAGGGTGAGCTTTTCCCCATTTTAGCACTTTTTTTGTATCTCATTTTGGCCATTCTTGCATATTGTTTTAGGCCTTGCTTTCAACTGAAAAAAGTTTTGTATTTAAGTGCTTTTGGTAGTTGCTTATGGTCTTTGTGCTGTTGAGGGTCTTCAACCCTCTTGTTTGCCTTGTTTGGCCTTGTTTTGAGCCATGCCTTAAGGCCTTTGAGCTAGTCTTGGTTTGGCCTTTTAACCACTGAAATCTAGTGGATTTTCAGTGGTAGGCATGTGGTTTTGAGGTCTCAAATCAGAGGGGGTGGCCCCCTCTCTTCCTATTTTTGTTTGCTTGAGTTTTTGCCCTTCCAAAGGACCATGCCTTTCTGTGTTTTTGAGGCTTGGTTCAGGAATTTTTTTTGTGACTTTTAGGACCTGCCTTAAGTCTTTCCATGGCTGGTTTGGTTACTCCTTGCATGCTTCATGTATGTGTAGTGTAATCTCATTTGTGGCTCATCAAAGTAGCATGTCTTTCTTGCATGTGTTGGCTCCATTTCAGTAGGTTTTTGGTGATGTTTTACCATGCCTTAGATCTGTTTTGGGTTGGTTTTGTCACTCCATGCATGCCTAATGCACTTGTAGTGTAAATCACTTAAACTAGCTTTATATGCTTCATGCTTTGACATGTCATTTTAGCTTGTTTTCTTTCCATTCCAGCATGTTTTTGGTGATGTTTTGCCATGACATAACTCTGTCCATAGTTGGTTTGGTCATCCTTTGCATGCTCCATATACTTGTAGAACAAATCTTGCTTACTAGCTTTATGTGCATGATGTTTTGACTCATCATCCTTGCATATTTTGGCCTTGCTCCAGCATGATTTTATTCTTATTTTGGGCTGTCCTAGGACTGTTTTGGGCTTCCATGGCCATATCACTCATGTTTTGTATAGCTATAGTGTAAATGCTTTGACTAGCCTTGGGTTTTGAGGCCCCTACCATGCCATACATGTGATGTTTGCATGCTTTGCCATCATTTCAAATGTTATTTCAGTCCATGAAATGTGGTCATACACTTGCATTTGACATGCTTTGAATGCCTTGAAGAGTTTGTCCTTTATGCCTCACGAATGAACTTTTGTGCATACTACTAAGCCTAGGCCTTCAGCTCATCATATCAGTGCATTTTTGGTCTTGTTATACCATTATGTAACTCTATTTCATGTTGTCCATGTCATGCTATGTTTGGTTTTAATAGGTGTAGTGTATTACCCCTTTTGTAGCCTTGCATGCTTCATGCCTTTCGGACTTGTGTTCTAGCTTGTGTTGGCTAGCTTCAAGCTTGTTTTTAGTCTTGTTTGGACCTGCCTTGGAATTGTTTTAGGTCCCCTTCGCCCTTCGGGCCTTGCTTTGCATGGCGATGGCTTAAGCCCCTTTGCTAGTTTTTTAGCTTATGAGCTTCATGCATGCCATGCTTGTGTTTTGTGTGTGATTTGACATCATTCCTAACATCATTTCAGAGCATGTAGTATTGTCATACTTCCATGCTTGTCGCTCTTTAAGTGTGCTTGAGAGTTGTCCTCTTTATGCCTTAATTCTTGGGCCAATTGGCATGCATGCTTGTCTTGCATTTTGTGTCATCAATTCATCATTTTGGCCACTGATTTGGGCATGGCTGAGGTCTGCCCACTTTTGTTTAAGTCCATCTTTTGTATGTTGTCGCATGCTTGTTACCTTGTGTGTTGTTGCATGCTTGTATGTTTGCATGTTGTTACATGCTCATCCATTTTGCATGTTGTTGCATGCTTGTTATATCACATGTTGTTGCATGCATTGGTACATAGTTGCATACTTGTTGCATGCCATGTTGTTACCCTTATTGCATTGCATTGTACATGCATGCATTACATTGTACTTCGAACCTTATGATCGCCTTGCTTTGAGCATGCCATCTAGTTCTTAGCATTGAGCATTGAGTATGCCATATAGTTGCATTGCATGTTTGCCATGCTTATGTTGCATTGTTGTTTGGATTAAGTGTTAATCCGAGCACGAGAAACGAGGGTCGTTTTATACTTCAAGTGAAGAAACGTGCCTCAATTCTCGGTCGCCACGCTCTTGATCACACATGATCGAGTTTTAGGCTTTACGTGTTTATTTGTGCATTCATTTCATACTGATTTGCACAAGTTGGATCTTTGGCCATCATGCATCGGGATGCATGATTGGTGGTCATGGATCCGACTATGTCTCTCCCTTGATATTTTGAGGTGATATGGAGTGTCATAGTACGTACATACCCTTGGGAGACCCTCCATTTTCTCTATTTTGTGCTCTATTGCAGCTTGGTGTCCCAGCACATCAGTTGCTGGCAGTGCCTTACAGATGGCCGACAGTCCCTCATTATTGGCCGGCAGTGCCCCTTTTGGCCGGCAGGTGGTCGGCAGCATCTCTCCATGGCCGGCAGGCCACTGATGTATTCCCCAAACTGCTTTTGGTAAGGTTCAACAGGAATTCCTTGAGGACACCCTGCAGACAGAGCCTCTAAAGAGCATCCAGAGAGCTTACTGGGACGGGAACCGAGCATGCATGTTCACCTTCTTCAACTTGCCAAGGCAACATTGTTTAAATGCTTACTTATTAGTTAGCATTTGGTTTTGTAATTTAATTAGTCAATTTGTTAATTAATTAAGTTTTGTAATAATTAGTTGTAACCAGTTATTCAATTCGGTTATGTAATAATTAATTAGCTTGTTAGTTAGTTAATTAGTTGGTTTGTATTATTTATTCGGACCCTCCGTCGAGAGGGCAAATTTTGTAATAAGTGTGCGTGCGTGTGTGCATGCCTTCCAACCCCACATCTTTCTCCCTTTTACTTACCTGCTTTTGATGGTTAGTCTTAGGGCATATTTTATTTAGCATCCTTATGTTTGCATGTTTGCGTCGTTCATCTACATTGCATGCACCGGGCTCAGCGCATCATACTAACTGCATTGTATTTCAATTCCAAGTTGAATACATGTATCAAATGTAGCACCTCATATGCCATATTAGAATAGCCAAGCCTATTTCTAGCTGCATTTTGCATGTGTTGCATTAGCCATTTTAACATGAACTAGGATCATGCATTGATTAGTAACTAGTTTCTGTTTTGGCAGGAGTACTAGGTAAGCTTTTACGCTTTAGCATACTGCATGTGTGTTAATGTTGCCATGAAAGCATGCTTGCCATGAGGCTAACTGCTTAGTTGATATAAACTGCATGAATGCCTGTGGGCAAAGGTTGGATTACTTGAATTGGAACGATTCATTGAAATCCGTGTTTTAGCCTACTTACGAGTAGCAAACTTCAAACCACTTCCAAACAAACGAATATGCAATGCTTTGTTCCAAATTAGGCGATCTAGTCTATACTTGTTTGTTGTGCGCATCACATAGTAAGATTAGCTAATTAATCGGGATAAGAACACATGTGTTTTCAAAAACAAAATATCATGTTTAGTACTGGCTGATCTTTGATCGGGCGAGTGGGGGTGCTCATAGATGTCCTTCCCCAATCGTACCCAAGTTCTCGAGTTGAGGCAACTTTGGTGATGACGGACACGTGGCCTTAGGCAACATGTCAGGGTTTTGTAAATTCCCCAAAAATGAAATATTTAGGTGGCGACTCTGTATCTGGCAAAGCAGTCCATGTTTGGCACTTCTTTCTTAAAAATCAGTTTTCCAAAACGATTTACCGGATTTGGACTCTTTGGTGATTTATCAATCTCACATTGCACATTGTGTGATCAGATTAAGAACCGTGACAATTTGAGTCCGAACTGTAGCATGAGGCCCTCGGGGCGCGTCTACACTCCTAAAGCTAATTTATGTTCAAAGTTAGACCAAAAAATGCCACATTGACAGTTGTAGACACCCCCATTTTGACTGAACCTAAAACTCTAAGAAATGGTAAATTACTTCATCTTTAGATGTTAAAGAATGTTTGGAGTTGCTGTGTAAACCTGTTTTAGGAAAAAATTAACTATTTGCAAAAATTACCATTTTACCCTTGAACCCGTTTTAGCCGAAAACCAACTTTTCAACCCTAACAAAAAACGAGAGAGAGTCTGGTTGTCATTCGATCAATAATATTTTCCAAACTTAGTGGCTACTTTTATCAAAAACATTGATCAAAATGTAATTTGGGCTTACTTGTGCTACAAGCAAGCCAAGGGCATGGGATCCCGCACTTATGCATGCATGCAGGAATGTGTACTAAAAGAATTGGTGCGGGCGAGTATTAGAAGGACGTGCACATGACATTAGTGCATGTGCACATTAGCTGTGCATGCACGCGAGACTAGTGTGTGACATCGAAGCATAAACTCAATCCTGGCATATTGTTGCGGGGAACAACGAAGGGAGAAGTAATGAATCCCTAGAAGAGTTCTAGAACTCTCCCTAGTTCTATATATAGAGCCCCTCTACCTCTCTCTGGAAGGGGTTAAGAACTTAAGGCATTTTTGAAAAGTTTAAGAGCCAAACACCACATCTCCTCTCTTCCTCTCCCCTTATCGCCCTTAGCTTTGAAAATACCCTACCACACACCAACTCTAAGTCTCTAAAATCATCTTAAGGCTTGAAGAACTCAAACGGTCGTAACCAAAGCTTGAGGGAGGCTTGCAAGCAAGAAAACAAAATTTTCTCGCTCTTTCTTGTGCTTTCATGAAAACAACAAGTAACTTCTCACCTTTTCTTTACTTTAGCACTTCTTTTATCCATATTTTCAATAGTTAGTCATAGTTAGGGTGTTTTTGTCATTTTATCATGTAGTTTGCATGTTTTGTCAAGTTTTTCTTATATTTTTGCATGTTTTCTCTTTTTGAATCAAAACAACATATTTTAGTCTTGTTTTAGTCATATAATAATCATGTATGGCCTGGTTTGATCATCATGCAGTTTTCTAGTATTTTTTCCTTTTTTGTGCTAGTTGTATTTCATGTATGTTCATCATACTAGTAGTGTAACGCCCTGATATTTCATCACCATTCATAATGCTAATATAATGATGAGAATTCAAAGCATTAACTGATTTGTTACATATATCAAAGTAACTATTTATGTGGTTACGTCATTGTTTAAACACAGTAACATAAGAGTCAATAGTTTAAAGCATACGACAGAATATAAACAAAATGCCCTATGGGCTTACATCTTTTCAAGGATTTTTCCTTAAGTACAAAAAAGAAAAGAAAAAAGAAATGAAGTTCTAACCTCAGACAAAAGTAGCCCAAGGATTCACCCCATAACCCAAATAAGAGCCTCTGCACTCCTCTCCACAATAACTTCTCAATGTAAATCACTTCAATGGCACATCCACATCATTCCTCGAAAGGTTGTTAGTTTTTAGGGTGAGCAATTGCTAGTAGGAAATACCATTAACAAATTATATAATTAATTGAGATACATATGATCATGCTATCCAACAGATGAGAAAACCCATATTCGTTCCTTTGTGAAAACCATGGAGATCAAATTAAACAAAGTCCATAACAAATTTATTTCTTTTCAAAATGGTGGGGTATAAATACGCTATCACATCCCATGCAGCACCGCAAAATCGTACATACATATATAGATTTATATACAGAAAATATCCCCACATTTGTCGACTCTAAAAACGGCGGGGCGATAGGCACCCAAAACTTTCCCCTTTAATATTTGCTGAATCCTGAAACGGCGAGCTCGTGGACACCAAAACCATGTTTTCCACATTCGTTGACTCTAGAAACATCAAGCTCGTGGACACCCTAAAATCTTTTCCACATTCATCCGGCGATATAAACAAGGTAAGGTAATTGGGCACCTTGACTCCCCGTGCGGGTGCCAAAATACATGACACAACTCAAATCAAGGACCCGACTTATGACCTGGACTCATATGCTATTTAACCCCTCCACATGTTTCAAACATCAACAATTCCAAGCCACTGGTATAAATAATGAATATATATGACGCATGGTTTTACAAACCTTAATTTCCCTAAGGTAGTTTCAATTCACAATAATCCAACAATTTTAAACATATCTAGTTAGGGTAGTTCTCCAAGTTATACCCATCATCATTTCAAGACATTAAGATAAAAGTTTCCCAACATTTCACATTCCAACATAAGCATCAAATCAATACATCCAATTTCATGATTAGAAGGCCAATTGAACCTAATCACCTTTATTGAGCAAACTTGAAAGCTATGGATTTTTTTTTTTTTTTTTTAAAAAAATTGTGGCTTTTCCCTTTCAAAGCATTTAAAGGTCAATTCTCATCACCCATAACATAATCATCAACACAAAACATAAACCCTTTAAGTATTTCATAAGAGATGGCCCCTTTTTCATCAAACCCATTAAATAACACACCTCTCTTCACACTACAATATATCTCTATAAATACCATGAAAATACCACATATTTATCTCAAATCAAAGATATGATGCGTTAAAAGTACCCCTACCTCAAGGTTGATGGAAAAAGATGAATACCCAATTTCAAACTTTGAGAAATGAGAAAATAATCGATAGAACTTTTGATCTAGGCTTGTTCTTCAACCCCCTTTGAAGATCTAAGGTAAATCTTGGTAGAAATCAAGGGAAATCAAGTGTTTAGGGACTAGGGCTTTCGGAAATGGGTGAGAGAGAGAGAGAGAGAGACAGAGAGAGAGAGAGACAGAGAAGAGATGGAAAAAGTGAGAGAAAAAGTGTTTTGGATCGACTTTTAAATATGTTGTCCCGAACAGACCGCTCCAGTAAACTTTCCACAGCTCGAGTGGTAAACACAGGGTCTCAGAAGTTTTGCAAAACTATAGTGAAAATACTAGAAGTCTTATATTTATACACCTGAGAAACCACCTCACCGCTCAAGCGGTCTTGCCTGTAAACAGGTAAGATATTGAGAGCTTCTCATCTTCGCTCGAGCGACTGAGAGACTGTTCATGCGGTGTCCCAGAACAGATTGTTACAAGTAGCCTCAAACCAGGCCTAGGATCATTCTTGTATATATTAGTTGCATATTAGGGTCATATTTAATTTATGTACTACATGTAAGACGGTGAAAGTGGGCGACCAGGTAAGTCCTCTTAATCTCCATAACATGTGCATGTCCTTTAAATAATCGAAGTCTATTTGTTCTTTATGTGCAAAATCGTGTGTTTTTTATGTTTTATGAATATTGTTAGTTTTAGATTGGGTTTATGGCCATGGATTGATAAAATCCACTTCTTATTGAAAAATCATTATTCTCTTGAAAATATGGCTTTATTCCTTCAAATCTGAAATAAATTATTTTCATTTTTCTTCAAATTACATAATTTAGGTTAGTTAAAGGTTTTAGGTCTAAAATTAATTTGTGTGTACAATTAACCACTAAAATTATAAAGTAGAAAATGAGTAGAGGTCAATCTTTGGATTGGGCAGAAGGGAGTGCTTCCATGAAAATGGCCTTCCCTTTTTGTACCTAAGCTCCTGAACTTGGAATTTTCTTGGTGATGACGGACTAGGCCCTAACTTCGTTTTCATCGTTAAAGGTTTCTTAAATCTCCTTTAAAAATTAAGTGACAATTCTTTGTTGGTCAAAGCAAGTTGGTATGGGATGCATGTCTTAGACTCGAAAAAGGCACGGCGCCTACAGTCATGTGATATAAAAAATTTTATTATATATAACTCACATCTATGACATAAACTTAAACCCCAATAAAATAATATATATTTTTATTATGTTATGTGACAGTTATTATGACATTTTCTGTTTAATTTTGAACATAAGTTGGTTTTAGGAATAAACTAGGAAAAACTGGGAAATTTTAAATAAAATAAAAAACGGGACTTTATTTTGAAAAAGGATTTTGAAGGAAAATATATATATATATAAGTTGAAATTTGATCATGCCCTTTTGAAAATAAACTGGGACACTTTCAGTAAAACAATAAATAATGGAAAGGTAATTGTTTAGGTCGATCACTCTGGTAAGAATTCTTAGAATTCATCAAAATTTCCTTCATTGGGCAGTTATAACCTAGTAGGTGATGATGATGACTTTAGGATCCAGTGGTAAGTGTTAAACAGAATTGACTGGGTCCATTCACCTATTCTCAAGTTTGTTGCAACCATCACTCCTATAAAAGAAGTTTCCCAAGCTAAGTGGATCGGACATAGTTGACTGCCTCGTACTCAAGATCTGGTTGTTGGAAAGCCAGTGTTAGTCTCACTCAAGCTGCCAAAAAAGAAGATCTACAAGCCCAAGCCTAAACCCGCTCGAACAGTTCAACCCAATTCAGAATTAGTGGATACGGAATAGGCCAGCCTGCATTTGCCAGCTTCTTCTACTAACCTAGAGCACTTTAGGTTTTCGAGTCTAGAATTAGAAATCTTGATGGCCCAAGCCCAAGAGTTGACAGATTTGATCCATGTACTTCAAAGTCTGTGGACACTCTATACATAACTGTTGTAGACGCGCCCGCGTGGGGCCTTCGCTACAGTTCGGACTCGATTTGTGTCACGGTTCTTAATCTTGAACCAAAGAGTCCAAATCTGGCAAATCGTTTTGAGAAACAGATTTTTTGAAAAGAAGTGCCAAACATGGACTGCTTTTCCAGATACAGAGTCGCCACCTAAATATTTTTTATAGGGGAATTTAGGAAACCCTGACTCGGTGTCGAAGGCCACATGTCCATCATCACCAGAGTTGCCTCGGCTCGGGAGCTAGGGTACGATTGGGGAAGGTCAGCTATGAGCACCCCCTCTCGCCCGATCCGGAGATCGGCCTCTACTAACCGTGATATCCGTTTTTGAAAACATTAGGTGTTCTTTTTCCAGTTATTAGCCTAGAATTACTATGTTATGCGCACAGCAAACAAGTATAGACTAGATCGCCTAATTTGGAAATAAGCATTGCATATGCGTTTGTTTTGGAAAAATGTTTTGTGATTTGCTACTCGCAAGTAGGCTAAAACACGGATTTCAACGAGTATTTCCAACTCAGACAATCCAACCTTCACCCACAGGCATTCAAACAGTTTATAACATATAAGCATCTAGCCACATGGTAAGCATGCTGTCATGTTAACATTCACACACATGCGTGGATGCTAAAGCGCAAATACTTACATCGTACTCCGTGCCAAAACAATAAACTAGTTAGCAAACATGCATGATCCTAGTTCATTTTTAAATGTCTAATGCAACACATACAGGGTGCAGTTAGAATAGGCTCGGCTAATCTAAACATGGCATGTGAAATGCAACCAATTGATTCACGTATTCAATTTGGAATTTGAAATACAAATGTAGTTAGCATGATGTACCGAGCCTAATGCATGCAATACAAATGCATGAATGCACGCATGCATAGCATAAGGTATGCTAATTTCAAAAAATGCCCTAATTTACCATCATAAGCAGGTAAATAAAAGGGAAGAAAGAACTGGGGATTGGAAGACATACACACACTCACCCACACTTATTACAGATTTGTCCTCGCTCGGAGGATACAAACAAATATTACAGTCCAAATAATAAGCAAATAAAATTATTACAGAATTTCTAATTTGCTAATAGAAAGAATGCAAAAGAGAGAAGAGGATGGCCGCAGCCTCTGCCTCGGGACGCGCGAATGATGCATGCTCGGAACCCGGCTCGCCTGAAAAATCCGTACCACACCTCTGCTACCTCTTGTTTACACTGCCCTGTCTCTCTGAAAAATGCCAAAGCCTTAGGACAGGTTCCTTGCATGCTGTAGAGTACCACCGGCTAGGGGGAATCCCCACCGGCAGTCCAGGATTTCCATCGGCTGTCCTTGGATTTATCGGCTGTTCAAAGATTGCCGGTCGGCACTTAATTCTGCCGGTCGGCAGAAGCTTCTTGCAGAAGACAGTTTTGACAGCAACAGAGAACAGACAGTATACGGTATGGGATTTTCAGGCACATGTGAGCATGATCATGCTTCCCCTCATGCTTTGAACTCAGGGAAGCATGGCCCTCGATCCTCGAGCCATCAATGGTGCATGATAGCCCAAGGGATCAAGTTTTCCACTTGATATAAAGATGCATGCGACACACAAATGAGGGCCAAGGCCTTATCATGTCGGAGTCAAAGGCCTCGGTGACCGAGAGTTAAGGCACGTTTCATCACTCATGGTATGAACGCCCCCTAACACTCACACTTGGTTTGACACCCCAAACCAAGTAATGCAATGCATGTCATGCAAACAATGTTCAAAATACAACATGACAACAAGATGCAAGGCATGCCAAGGGTCATGCAACTAGTATGACAAGCATGCAATGTTAGGCATACAAGATGCAAATGCAATGTAAGTATGGACACTTTAAGTAATAGGATGAACATGCTACAACACCTAATGAAGCAACCATGCAACAAACATGAAACAAGCATGCAACGGTGGCTTAAAATGGTAAAGGGGCCGGCCTTCACCCACCTCAAAACAGTGGCCAAAAGTGTCCAAAAGGTGGACCAATGCTCATGCCAACAAGCAAACCAAAGGTCCTAAGGTTAAGGTACAAAAAAAAGGGCATTTCACTCCCACCCACATGACCACTCATGGCATGATTAAGACAAGTAAAAAAACAGAATTTTTACAGGCAAAATAGGACTCCAAACCCTCCTAATATGGCAGCTAAAGTGGCTCCAAAGAGGTGTGTGCACCAAGGCTCATATCTAGGCATAAAAGGGCACACCCTCAAGGCATGGAACAGGTCACAAATGCAAGCATACAAGCATGATTTATGGACTGAAATGGGGTCCTCAATGATGCCAAATCATGAGGATGACCATAGTTATGCGTGCTAGAGGTCAAAATGCTCAAAGCTTACAAGCCAAAACATAAAGAGACAACATCAAACTATGCAAGCATGGCTGAAATGAAGGGCCAACAGACCTTAAACATGGTAAGACAATGCCAAAACCTTCATGAGACTAAGCCTACACATGCAAGAATCATGGCCTAAACACAAGGTGCCTTTCTAGGCCAAAAGGAGCAATGCAAAGCAAGTACTTTAAGCATGCAAAAGGATATAAATCCGACCAAAAACAGAGATTACATATGACCTAAAAACACCTAAAAAGTTCTGAAATAAGGCAAAAATCAAGCAAGCATGCATGTTACCCTTTAAGCCAAAATGCAAGGAAATAAGACAATGAAGGGAGAGGGGTGTCCCTCCCCTATGCAAGACTTCAAACCACCTTCCTTATCACTGAAAATCAACTGGTTTTTAGTGGTGAAAAGACCAACACACTCAAGCAAACAAGGCCTTACAAGGGAAGCACAAAAAGGGCCAAATAAAGCCTAATAAGGTGAGTTTGCACTCAAACCACAAAACAACCTTAATGAAAGTTCTAAAGCATGAAAATGTAAGCCTTTTTTATGTTATGCACAAAAGCTAAATCAGCAAGCAAGATAGGTAAAAAACTATTGCAAGTTTGGGGAATCTAAAGTAAAGTGCTCACCCTTGAAGATCCTTTGAAGAACAAATGGTCAAGCCCTCTTCCTTTGATCGAAATCAGTTCAAAAACTCAAGAATCAACTCCCCAAGTCCCTCAATCTCGGAGCTAGGTGTAATAGTGTGTGTAATGGTGCAAAAGTAAGGTAAAATCACACTTTTAGGCCAAGAAACACACACAAAGGAGGAGAGAGAGGGAGATATAGAGATAGGGTGTATCTATCTATGGAAGCTCTGGTTTTTCCCTTCATAGTTTCTACCCAGAGCCAAGAGGAGGCTTGTCCTCTTATAGAACTCCCTCTTGCAAAGCTTATACAACAAGCTTGGTTAGAGGGAGATCCCTCTATACACGTGTATGGAGGGAGGTAGAGTTGGTGCCAGCTATCACAGCTGGCACAAAATATCTACATAAAGCAGATGAACAGTGGTCGGCTGCCCAAAAATGTCATTTTGACAAAAAAGAGTGCCGACCGGCAACAAAATGTGCCGACCGGCAAAAAAGATTGCCGACGGAAGCAAAAACGAGCCGGTGACCCCTAGCCACTGCCGGTGGTGTGTGGGAATGTCTCACAAGGCATTCCCTCCCCTTCCAAGGCAAAACACAAGTGTTTGGTGTGAAAGCAGACACTAAACAGTCAAGTTCGGAGATCCTGAGGCAAGGCGCGTAGCCGAGACCTCCGGGAACTCCAAACGAACACAAACATGGATAATCACCGAGTGTTCAAACGGTGACGTCCAAGTCTTGAGGACGGTCAAAAATGGGGTGTCTACAGTTGCCCCTCTTTGAGAGAACTCGAAAGTCATAATAATGACGGGAGTGAATGTCAAAGCCCAGAGATGACCCATTTTTGGCAAGGCCGAAGCCTCAGACAAACATGCAAGACAAACAAGGTATGCGCCCGAAGGCAGGGGCAAAATGCAAGACAATGCACAGAGCCGAGCATAACTTATGATCATGCAAAGAAAGCTGTAATGAAGCATAACATGCAACAGTTTTAAGCTGGCATACACCAAACTACACTACAATGCAGAAAGGATGTAAGAGAATTATGCAATTCTCAATACGTCTCACCCGAGGGATACAATACCTGTGCGGCTCGTCTGGTTGCACCAGCTTCAAATGAACCGTACATACAATATCGTGCCTGCAAAGAAAACAAACTTAACAGGTACAATATTGTTAGGAACATACATAATAGCATACTCGGAATGCGTGACAATGCAAAGCAAGTGGGGAGCATAATAATGCTGTGAAGGTACAGATGTGTAAGTGGAACATGCGGTCTACGCAGGCAATGAAATTGATCATGAGCATGCGGTCTACGCAGGCAGTGAAATTGAACATAAGCATGCGGTCTACGCAAGTCGAAACATGCGGTCTACGCAAGTAATGAAATTGAACAATAATGCGGTCTACGCAAGCAATGAAGTTGGACAGTCATGCGGACTACGCAAGTAGAATATGCGGTCTACGCAAGTAATGAAATTGAACAATAATGCGGTCTACGCAAGCAATACATGCGGTCTACGCAAGTAATGAAATTGATTAAACATGCAGTCTACGCAAGTAATGAAATTAACATGCGGTCTACGCAATCAAAAAATGCGGTCTACGCAGGTAATGAAATTGACTAAACATGTGGTCTACGCAAGTAATGAAATTAACATGCGGTCTACGCAAAGCGGTCTACGCAGGTAATGAAATTGATTAATCATGCGGTCTACGCAAGCAAAACATGCGGTCTACGCAAGTAATGGAATTGATTAATCATGCGGTCTACGCAAGTAAAGAAAGTGATTACAAACATGCGGTCTACGCAGGTGATGTAATTAACATGCGGTCTACGCGAGTAAAAAAAGTGATTACAAACATGCGGTTTACGCAGCTAATGTAATTAACATACGGTCTACGCAAGTAAAGAAAGTGATTACAAACATGCGGTCTACGCAGGTGATGTAATTAACATGCGGTCTACGCAAGTAATAAAATTGATTACAAACATGCGGTCTACGCAGGTGATGTAATTAACATGCGGTCTATGCAAGTAATAAAATTGATTACAAACATTCGGTCTACGCAGGTGATGTAATTAACATGCGGTCTACGCAAGTAATAAAATTGATTACAAACATGCGGTCTACGCAGGTAATGAAATCGATTAATCATGCTTGAACATAGGCGAGTGAGGACATATCATCCACAATGCAGGGATGTAACACAGCGTAATTGAAGCGATTTATGGGAACCCTCAAGACATGAAAAGGATACGGGAAGGAATGTTCTTCGTACGTATCGAGTATCATTCGTAGAAGTTGTGGCCTGAGGTCAACTCGAAGGTCCACGTTTCAAAAGTGCGCTTCCCCACATGGTCTCAAATAACGAAGGTGCGAAACCATGTCGTTGACCCGAATCAAAGGCATGGAGGGCGCGCTGTCCACAAGGGGAGTTTTGCTGGTATCTATTCCGACACTTGGCCACCCTGTCATTCTATGTTTTATTTTCCTTTTTACTAGTAATTTAAGCACATTGCACTGCCTCGGGCAGGTTTTATTCTTTTTCAAAGTTACACATTTTGCAAAGCACGTGACGGGAATGAAACAACCATTATATTCGAAAGATGTTGTATTTGCAAACTTCCTATGCATCGCATCGCAAGGTATCACACCACAATGTGAACGAAATTGAACTCATTTTGAACATCGAGTATTCGCATCGTAATAATCAGGCAGTGAACCGACTTATAACTCGATAAGCAAATATACAAAGGCATGATAGGACCAAACAAGCGTGAGTACAACTTGATAAACAAATCAAAAACTCGAAGAGAGTGAAATACAACTCGATAAGCAAATGTTCGATAACTTGCTAAGCAGACAGACGTGACTTCGCAAGAATCGATCATCGGGGGAGGGATCGGAGGTGATGGAGTTTCCCAATCCCTAGCATAAACAGCTCAGGGAACCAGGAGGAAGCCCATCGGCTAGGGTCAGAGGCCACAGGCCGCAAGGAATGGCCATCGGCCAAAAATTTGTTCGGTCGGCAAAATGTCATGGCCGGTCGGCAGAGTTTTTGGCCGGCCGGCTATGAATGAGGGAATCACCAGAATGTTGACACCTGTCCTCCACCCAACCTTATCTCCTACAAAAGACCCCAACTTCGTAGTTTTTCTCAATTCCACACTGATTTGCTCTGATGCAAGAGTTTCTTGCTCAAAATCTCACAGCTTGGATTGCTAGCTTGGATGGCTCGGAAAAGTTGAACTTCCGGGGTTTCAGCATAAATGCACTATTCACTCTGGGTCGTACCCCGTTGCACCTCCCGTTTCTTCAAGCCGCAGCATGGTTTTGGAATCCGGTGACGCACGTCTTTAGCGTCGCCGGGCAAGAGATATGTCCTACCTTTGAAGATTTTCGAGACTTAATGGAGTCCGAGCGCGACGAGGAGCTCCTGCCCCAACTTAATTTTGGTCATGCCCAATCCCTAGGGCAAATGTGTGGACTCAGTATGCGTGACGCTCGGTCTATGATTTGTGACGGGATGCTGGATATTCCGAGTTTGATCGATCGGTTTTCTGATGCCGGTGATCATAACAACCATCATTGGCAAGGCTTCCAGCGACACGCCCTCTGTTTATGCATGCTATCTTATTTTCTATTTGTCTCAGGCTCCGGAGGGTCTAGTGTCCGGCTGACCGAGGTTGCCCAAGGCTTGAAGGAGGGGTTTAATTTCAAAGGACAATGACAGGAAAAAAACATTCCCTTTCTTTTTAGAATCACACAGCAAATATATTACATTTGAATGGTACAAGTTTTTTTTTTTGAGTGTGTGAGTTTAACATTTTAAAAAATTATAAATGACTTTAACAGTGTCACGACCCGAACCCGCCCCCATGGGTTAAGGACGTAACCGGCCAGTAATCCTAAGATTACCTACGGCCTCAAACCAAAACAGACTTAACACATCAGAGTAAAGGGGGCCAAAAGGGAAGCCAAATTTTTAAAACTTTGTCCATAGAGCTGTGCTTACATGGCACATCAAAACAAACCATACATTTGTACGTTAATAACTCACAACAGAAACATAGCGACATAGGTTCTGTACAGACAGGATCATCCAAAACTAAGTCAACCCATAAAAACTATAAGGAGACGTATACAAAACTTCGCCAACCTGACAAAATGTAAATACATAACAAAAGGGCGAAGACGGGTCTCGTGCGTGAGACACAAGGGCTGACTCTCTCAAAACCTTAGTCGTTCCATACAGACTTCACTGAGACTGGGTCTGGACTTCTCTTGGCTCACCTACAAACACATGAATGAGCGTGAGCGATAGCCCAGTGAATAATATCGGACATGACAGTTACATAACAATATGTAGAACAACATGCTCCAAACGGCCTTGGGCCCAATTCATACTTCTATTCAACAAATATATATAACTATACAAATTCAAATCAAGTAACTGTAGTTCTAAACATTCTGGCCTTCGGCCATTCACTTATGTCGAAACGGCCTTCGGCCCATTCATTTCTGTCAAAATGGCCTTCGGCCCATTCATTCATGTCAAGACAGCCTTTGGCCTACTCGTTCATGTCAAACGACCTTCGGCCTACTCATTCATGTCAAAACGGCCTTTAGCCTACTCGTTCATGTCAAACGACCTTCGGCTCCTTTGGCCTACTCGTTCATGTCAAACGACCTTCGGCTCCTTTGGCCTACTCATTCATGTCAAACGACCTTCGGCTCCTTTGGCCTACTCATTCATTTCAAAACGGCCTTCGGCCCACTCGTTCATTTCAAAACGACCTTTGGTCCATTCAAGTTTATCAAAACGACCTTTGGTCCATTCATGTTCATCAAAACGACCTTGGGTCCATTTATGCTTATCGAAACGACCTTGGGTCCATTCATGCATTCATATCAGACTTGCGTCCACAATCCCACAATCCCAATCAGCAATTCATAAAGCTTAAAAGGGAGTAAACAATTGGACATTCACAAGCATTCAGATATTGATGTTACTCACAGTGATCAGCTTGTGGATTTGCCCTGGAACTTGACCCTACACATTTCATGAGCACAAAATGGTCACTAACAGTTCAATCCGTTCTTTAATTCACATATTCCTCTTTAGGCTTTATTATTATCTCATTAACTCATTTACAATGCTTAACATATGCCTAAGAGTGCTTGCAAGTGAAAGAGAACGGAAAACAGAACACAAAATGCAAAAACAGAATTTCAGAAAATAGGGTCCCCGCTCGAGCGTGGACCTTCCCGCTCGAGCGGACCCTTAGGTCTGCAAAAGTACTGGTTGCCTTCAATTCCAGCTCGAGCGTGAACTCGGCCGCTCGAGCGTACTGCCTGTCTACATAGCTCCTCGCTCGAGCGTCAACTTCCCCGCTCGAGCGGGAACCATGTCTGCAAAAAAATGCTGGGAGCTCGATTTCTCCGCTCGAGCGTCACTTCACCCGCTCGAGCGGACGTCGAAAATCTGGGAATCCCAGGTTGAGTTCTTGAGCTCCATTCCGACTTTTAACCAACAAATCATGCATGTTGTAGCTCAAATATCACATATAAGTATACTAACAAGGTATAAACACCAAAACACATTATTATGGAGCTCAATTTCAAGGATTAAACACGTGCATGTCTCAAATTGACACCAAACTCAATTCTATCATACATATTCATCCATTCAAAGCTCCCATCTTCAATTATTCAAACATGCATGCCCATTTGACTTCATATTCACTTCAAATAATGCAATTAGTGCTCATTCCCATAAAATTTAACAAAGACATGCTTGCATGTGGGATTACACTACCAATCTTTCACAATTTCACAAATTACATGCTAGATTTTGTGATTCCATAGGAATTCTTACATGCATGCACATATCAAGCCTCAATTTCAATAAAACCAACTCAAATCATGCTCTTGATCACAAACAACCCTTGAACACACAAAA
>NW_021025795.1:32024-81117 GCF_004153795.1 Camellia sinensis | reverse complement strand
AAAATATTTAGGTGGCGACTCTGTATCTGGCAAAGCAGTCCATGTTTGGCACTACTTTTTCAAAAATCTGTTTCTCAAAACGATTTGCCAGATTTGGACTCTTTGGTTCAGATTAAGAACCGCGACAACAAAAATCGCGAGTCCGAACTGTAGCATTAGGCCCCCTCCACGCGGGCGCGTCTACACTCCCGAACTCGGAATTTTCTTGGTGATGATGGACTAGGCCTTAACTTAGTTTTCATCGTTAAATGTTTCTTAATTCTCCTTTAAAAATTAAGTGGCAATTCTTTGTTGGTCAAAGCAAGTCGGTGTAAGGCCCAGCGCCCACAGTCCTGTGATATAAATTTTTTTATTATATTTAACCCACATCTATGACATAAACTTAAACCCCAATATAATAATATATATTTTTATTATGTTATGTGACAATTATTATGACATTTTCTGTCTAATTTTGAACATAAGTTAGTTTTAGGAATAAACTGGGAAAAACTTTGAAATTTTAAATAAATAAAAAAGGGGGGGGGACTTTATTTTGAAAAAGGATTTTGAAGGGAAAAAAAAATATAAGTTGAAATTTGATCATGCACTTTTGAAAATAAACCGGGACACTTTCGATAAAACAATAAATAATGGAAAGGCAATTGTTTAGGCCGATCACTCTGGTAGGAATTCTTAGAATTCATCAAAATTTCCTTGATTGGGCAGTTATCACCTAGTGGGTGATGATGATGACTTTGGGATCCAATGGTAAGTGTTAAACAGAATTGACTAGGTCTATTCACCTATTCTCAGGTTTGTTGCACCCATCACTCCTAGAAAGGAAGTTTCCCAAGCTAAGTGGATCAGACTTAGTTGACTGTCTCGTACTCAAGATCTGGTTGATGAAAAGCTTGTGTTAGTCTCACTCAAGCTGCTAGAAAAGAAGATCTGCAAGCCCAAGCCAAAACCTGCTCGAACAGTTTGACCCAATTTAGAATTAGTGGATACGGAACAGGCCAGCCTACATTTGTCAGCTCCTTCTACTAACCTAGAGCACTTTAGGTTTTCGATTCCAGAACTAGAAATCTTGATGGCCCAAGCCCAAGAGTTGACATATTTGATCCCTACATTTCAAAGGTCTGTGGACACTCTATACGTGACTGTGGACACCCAAGCCCAAACTCTAAACTAGTTTCAAGCTCAAGCGACCACACCACCACCACCGCCACTGGAGCCATAGTAAGTTCCAAGGGAGGAAATGTCGATCGTCCTTATTTCACCCCTGAATCAAATGAAGGATGAGCCCAAGATTAAGGTGCTCAACCTCGACATCAACGTTGACAAAATAACTAAATTGTAGAAAGCCATGAATAAGACCAAAGGTCCTAACTGCATCCTTGACCTGGACGCCAGTTTAGGAAAAGTGACTGTCTATCTTCCAGAGAAGTTCAAGATGCAGTAAATAGGTAGGTACAATGGTTTGAGGATCCCATGGTCTGTGTCTGACTTTTTGCTGACAACCTGAGGCCCACAGGACTTACTCGCCAACAAACCCTGTCCTTGTTTGGCCGCACTTTGTCTGGAGTGGCATCTAATTGGTACGCCAAACTTTACAACGAGGTCAAATAGAAATTGGAGGACCTAGCCGAGGCGTTTATCATCCAGTACACCTACGATACTCAGTTGGAGGTGACCACGAAGGAACTTGAGACTACCAAGCAAGAACCCAATGAGAGCTTCAATGATTTTGTCACAAGATAGAGGGCTAAGGCAGCAAGAATGACCAATCATCCTAATGAGAATGATCAAGTGAGGATTATTATGAAGAACTAGCATCAACTGCTGCTCGGTGTTATGTTACCTCTGCCCTTGTTTGGCTTTCGAGAAATGTTCAACATTAAAAATCAAATACAAGATGGGATCAACCAAGGCATCAAGAAGGTAGAGGCTGCCACTCAACCTCAGAAGAAGCCCTTTACCAGAAATACCACTTCCACATCATCCAAAACCAAACCCATTTAAATTCATGCCATAAGAACCCAAGCCATTGCAGATCCCTTTGCTCGAACCACCCAAGTTGCCCAACCCACCCGTGCCTAAAGAGCCTTCTACTCACTTCACATATCCTTGTCTAAAGCTATGAAAATCCTCATAGACAAGGAGCACCTTAAACCCGTCAACCCTAGGATTCTCTTAGATCCCTTACCTGCAAGCCATGATCCCACAAAATATTGCATTTTTTATAAACAAGATGGCCATGAAACTGACTGATGTGTTCGCCTTTGTGATGAGAACCAAGATCTTACTGACAACAAGATCATAGGACCCCCACAAAAGCCAAATGTAACCACAGCCCTTTGCTTGAACATAATAAAATTGTCCCTCCGTCGTCCAATGTCAATGCAATACAAACCACCTTGACAACTTTCAACCCTAGCCAATACATCGCTTCAGCCAACCTACCCAGGCTAATGGCACATATAGCCGAGGAAATAGGGGTGGATATCATCTAAAAGGATGTGCAACTAAATGAGCTTGACCCAATATGGGCTTTCATGATGCAAACATGCCCAATGTGGGATTTCATGATGTGAATGAAAGTGCTAGTCATACCAGAAGAGGAGTTAAACCAGCCAGAGTTGCCAAAGGAAGGAGAAAACTTTACCAAAGATGAGTGGTTAGACTTCGTGTTTGGCAAAGTGGAACTAGCTGAAGAAGTGCCGGCAAAAAAGCAAGAATAATCTGCAGAGGCATATGACCCTGGCAAGTACATTGTGCTTCCTAGTGAGTCGAAGCCGGAAGTGGAGCTCCCCAAATCCTTGGACATAGACTTCTTGGAGATAGATGCCATTAAGGATAATCTTCCAGGCTACCTCAATGATTTTGATGGGCATCAATATGTTAAAAATCAAGGATGGAGGAGCAATTTCGAGAAAGAATAAAGCAACAACGGCAGTGAAAAGCCGAGAGATAGGGATGACATCAAACAAAGGCTGAAATAGAGAAGTACCCAAGGTTAGAAGAATAGGAGGGAAAACAAATTAGGGAGAGGATCGGAAGGGCATGAATTAAGAAGGTGCACAAACTATACGTATGGGATGAGGTTGTTATGCAACAATGGTATGAAGTCAAAGAAGTTGAAATTCACTACACTCTCTTGTTCACAGCTATGGAGTGCTACAAGAAAGCCCAAGAAAAGGAAAATCAAATAGAAATGGACAACGACTAGTTTTGGAAGCCTTGTTCGAAGAGGAAAAGTAAAAAAAAGAAAGAAGGGGCAAGGCAAATCGATATTGGGTGATTTCATAATGGCTTGAGTATTGAGACTAACCACTGTGGCTTGGGAAACTTACATTCTGAGACGATGCCGAATAAAAGAGCATTGGAAGAAGATGTCACCAGGCGTATAGTGGATGCAATGGAATGCCAATTAACAAATCGGCCTATTGAAAATTTGTTTTGCTCATGGATCTGGTAATAATGAAATAAGTCAATGTGAGTGAAGTGAGTTAGAAATCTAGCTTGTCAGATTTTGATGCATCGGTCTTTTCAAAGTAGTTCAGTCGAGCCTTTTCTCATTTTATTTTTGACCTATTTGTTCCCTTTTGAGTCAAAATTGGATGTGGGGAGTTCCTCCCGCCTCCCTCCCCCCCAAAAAAAATTCTATCAATAATAAAGCTAGCAATTCTGGAAACTTCACGATGCCAAAAGTTGATTGAGTTAAATCCTAAGATTTCTATAAAAAAAAAATATATAATTTTTCAAAGTTTCAAAAGGATCTAATTGAATGAAAAAATGAAAGATAAGCTAAACTTGAAATGGATGAATAATATTAGTAAACTTGGGTAATGAAGGAAAATCCTTGCCTGGTCTAGATCGAATCCACGCTATCTTTTTGGGACATAAGTGCTTGGTCGCTCTTTTAAAAAATAATTCAAAGAAACATTTTTTTTATGATCCTATAAAGGTATGCCAGGAACTGATTCAAAGATTGCGCAACACAAAGGCTCCTCTAGACCCCGAAACCAAATCCATAGCCAGAGTGTCAAACGTTGATTAAACTAGGGCAATTTTCCATTCCTCAACACAAAGAAAAGAGCATCCTTACACCATAAGAAATGAAGGCATGAAGTTAACATTATTCCAAGAACGTCATCTGAGAATGACATTCAAATCAAGAAAAAGCTAAGCCACCACGATATGAAGGAACTATCGGTACAAATGAGTCTGAATGGAATGAAATTCACACAATATATTGACCTTGTAAGAGCTCGTTAGGTCAAAAACCATAAAAAGGCAACATAAACAAAATTTAGAGCATAAAAAAAAAATAAATAAATAAAATAAAAAATGAAAGAAAGAAAGAAAGAAAGAAAGAAGAAGAAGAAAAGAAAAAAAGAAAAAAAAAAGAAGGAAAAAGAAAAGAAAAGAAATAAAAGCTCGTACGATTGAATGGTCAAAATCAACAATCTTGGCAAAAAATAGAGCACAAAAGGAGAGAGCTAATACCAGAGTGAACTACGAATGCCTTGATTTCAGACTTGAGATACATAGGCAACTTCACCCTGAAGTTCAGCCCCATCTCATTCAGATTTCATCGTCTATCTATACCTGTCAGTACTTGAATGTCTAACTTTTAGAAGAAAAGGGTTTAGTTGCGCCGTTCATTGGATTTGACAATAGAATTGTCTGATCAGTGAGTTTGTGAAAATTTTCATTTGGGTTGTTTTCAATGAGAAGATTGAGTGGTTTGTGTTCCTTTCTGATGGATCAAACACACAACATTTTTCAAAACAAAATGAATAAACTTCATTGTGCTACTTTATTGATAATAATTTCGAACATGACAAATGAAAGCAAAACTAAACAATTCTCTTTCAGTAAAAGTCTTTTGAAGCTAAAACAAAAATAAGGCCTTGTTTCGCAAGTGATGATTTTAGTCAAAAAGTCACTAAAAAAGCCAAAAAGCCAACAACCTATACCAAAAAGTCAAAGATTCCCCTTTCTCTCTACTTTTTGCACATCTTTTCATAAAAAATCAAAAGTCATCCCAAATATACTAGTTTTTTTTTTCATCATATTTTAGCCAAAAAGCCAAAAAGTTACTAAAAAAGCATGTTCCCAAATGAGGCCTAAATGGGAGGCACTGTGAGTCAAGTCAAAATCACATGGTCTTTATCATCTTGGATGGTCTCTCCTTATGTATCTCAACTCATTGAATCACGTGCTCGAGCCACTCAATGAATGTTAGCAACAGCTTACAACGAAAGCCTTCCTCGAGAGTCGTGAGAACTCTGTTATGCTAGGCCCTTGTATTTGCCTTCAAGTGGGAAGCCCGTAAAGCAAATGAGGAAGGGTACGAAGGAGAACCCAAGTGAGCCACTTGTTCATGCCTAAACTACCGCAAGATCCAATGAGGTAAATAGTGGACCATGTGAACTGGGCCAACCACCTCTACACTCGGGAATGAGGGCATCTCTCGGGTCATAACTGGAAGCACCAACAAGGGAAAACACCAAGCTATGTCTCTGTAAGTTCAAGAGTTCATCTAGTCATACCTCCCTTCAACAGAGTACGTCTTCACTAGTTGGGCTCGAGTATGGTACGAAATTGCTGAGTAATGGGTAGGAGCTGCCCACACCTTCAATTTGTCCATCAGCAATATCTAGGGAAAAGAGAGAAAAATAAAAGAAATACAAAAGAATAGAGAGGTGTGAGATGAGTGGAAAAAGTGAATAGGGGTGTGCTAAAAACAAAAAAGAGAGATAAAAGAATAGAGAGGTATGAGATGAGAAACCAAGTGGGATGGATGGTACCTAGAGTAATAATGGACTCCCGCCAAATTCCGTGGTCTTTCCAGTGCCGACCTGATCCAAACTTATTAGGATCTCTGCAAAGACCAACCCGACAAAGCTCTTCTCATCTTTAACCTGCTTGGCCACATCAACCAAGATAGGACTGGCTAACCCATTACTCGACACCAGCAAGAATTGCGTAAGTAAGTAGATACACAAGGCGGCCCGTCTATGCTCCTAGAACTTCCAGTCCCCTAGATCCCATCTACCGGTGAACTTATCGATCAAAGCAGTGACTGATAGCTCACCATAACACAAGCTTTGGCTTCGCATGGAAACAACCTGCAAATCTCACCAAGCAGTTTGAGATAGCTCATTAGAGGAATTGGTCACACCAAATCAACCTTTGGGGGACACTTCAGTATAGTCTCGAACTCTTCGAAAATGGGGCAAAGTTCTTAATGTCCAAAATAGAAGACATGGACTTTTGGATACCAAAATCGAACCGCGACATTAAGAAAAAGACAAGTGAATGTCTAGCTTGCTAAGAGAAAATATGGAGTTCAACCCATAACTGCGAAAATTGATACGCTCGGCACCTTCTAGACTATCCATCAATACCAACAAACCATCCTGGGAAGACAAGACTACGTAGCAAAGATGAAAAACAAGGTTTGGGATTAAAGGCTAATGCTCAAAAAGATTGAGTGAAGAACCTCTGTGCAAGATGAAGTATTTATAGGCCAAAATAGAGCAACGGCGGCTTAAGAGACAAAACCCTAAAATTTAGACATCTCGGCCGTTCGTGCGTACGCACGTGTCTAGTGCATGCGTACATCCTATGATGACAGAAGAATTTTGGCATATCTAGGGGCATGGCATACCAGAGATAGTAGGGGCATTCCGTTATTTTTGTTTGAGTCATTTTAGGTTGATTAGGTTGTCTACTCATCATTTTTGAGTTTTAATTTTGCTATTTTTCAGTTTTGTTCAAAAGAGTCCTTACCAAATCCATGAAATAAACACAAAAAGGTCAGACATTTGAAAGAAATATTCAAAATTTTAGGGGTTGGAATTCATTGCATACATTATAAATTTTGAAGCTATACATAAGTTTTTACAAAAAATGTAGGACATCCCTCAATGGCATCCTATACAACGTTTCTAAAAGTGAAAAGAACATACTAGAAGGAAAAAAAAGGCCAAAAAAAGGTGTATGGATCTAGTCAACCTCCTCGAGGGCGTTATGGATCATCCTTGTCCTCGTCATCATCCTCCCCACTGCTAGAGTTAGCATAATCCTCATCGGAATCACTCTCTCTAGTAGCAGTTCCTTCGTGACCAGATGGGCCAGCATCCTGCCAAGAATAAAAAAAGACTCAAAATAAATCATGCTAAAGGCTCAAAAGGACTGGAATCATTGGAAATAAGGACACATGACTCGGGATACGAGTGCCACTTTCGTACCCCTGGACCATCTCCACCAGGCCTGCCACTGTCCTCTAACAAGCCTCCACACATGCCCGTGGAACCTATATTAGAAAGAAGGATAAGGATCAACGCCGATAAAAGCAAAAGACAAAGAAAGTGGAAACAAAAAAAGCAAATGAATATTTGCTCGACTCTAGGAGGAAGATGATAAGGTACTATGGCCCGTTCAAGGATGGGATATGCTACTGCACCCTCTCTCATCATCATTTAAACAGCAGAAGGCATCATTAGTAATCCCTCAACTGCAGCCGTAGCACCCATGCTTCCAGCAGGCATTGCACCTAGGACCTAGACCTGGCCTTGTCTTCTACTTCGACCAATTGGGAAAATGGCAAGGCCCAATGCAACTATTACCAGTCGTCCTCCAAGGTGGGACCAAATGTACTCCATATAGTATCTCTCCACTAGTACTCATTCAGTATCAGTACCACCTCTAAGAAAAACGAGCTCCTCTTCAATGAAAGAATCCCCCGTCCTCATGCTAACTAGGGGTGATGCTGGAATCCGTGGATAAGTCGGGCCTAGGAATTGCGATAGAGCTTAGCCAAGTCCTAGACTCTACAAAATGACCCCTCTAGTAAAAGTTATCATTAGGTACGCACCTGAAGAGTTGGGTACCAAGCCTCACCAGTAGGGGGCGCAGCCGCCCAAGGACACCACATGATCTAAAAAGGGAAATATAATGATCAATATACTAGTAGGAGAAAATCAAGCAGTCAAAATATGTGCAAGACAATAAGACTTACGTGGTCATGGGTGATGGTATCAAGCATCTATTGGTACTCAACGACAGTAGAAAGAAGTGGGGGATATTGTCAATCCCTGTGGGCCCTCTGGTATCGGACAACTAAAGAGAAGATGTTTAGAAAGACGCCTTGTACCCCAGGATCCACCTCGGGGAAGCACTCAAAAAACCATATCTGTAGGCAAGTACAAAGAATAGATAAATCAGACAAGCGGGCAACAGATGAATGGTCCAGAGAGACATATAGACAAAAAAAAAAAAAGAAAAAGTAAGCAATATACCTCCCAAAAGCGCTAGTATCCACCCAATCTAGTACCTTGGTTACGCGAGACAACACTCACATAATTGTACATGGTGGCCAAAGCTATGCCACCTCAATCGTAATCTTCGATCTAGTTCCGTATCCACCATGGAGGCCAATAGGTGAACATGGACCCTATTAGACCTATTCTCGAACAGAACGCTTCCAAATAGGTATAACAAGAATCCCTTGGTATAGTAAACAATCTGAATGTGGGAGATCGGTTAGCGGTATCTAAAACAGGTGCCGAACCACTGATATAAACCCAACCCACTCTCATGAAGCGGGATAGCGCCTAGGAAGTGCCTTAACGAGTCATCCCATTAAGCAAGATCAGGGTCAAGCAATACAGGGAGGCCGTCGACTGGAAGAACCAACAGTATCGTGTAGTCTTCCAGCGTCATAGTCATCTCGCCGGAGCTGGAAAAGTGGAAGCTGTCTGTGGTGTCCCACCATCTCTCCGTGATGGTTGCAAGTATGCTATAATTGACCCAATATCGCCCAAGGATGCGCATAAGAGGTCGAGGTCGTACCCATCTTCCAAAGTCCTAACAATCATAGAGAGAGCTCAGTACCATTCAGCTACACCTGATGTGGAGCCGAAGCCATGTAGGGAACAGGAACGCTCTTGCAAAGAGAAGGTGAAGATAAATAAAACTACCGAAAAGAAAGGAAGAGCGACAAAAGGTATGTAAGCAGAGAGATGGAGTAATACCCCGAAGCCTTTATAAGATAAATGTTGCTCAAGCTCGCGGAGAACCATTGAAAGAGGGCTTTCCCTGTCTATCTCGAGGAACCGATCCATATCGGTCTGCGTGGTGTAGGCGAGAGGCACATAAGTGGCAGGATCGGAAGGAAGGAAATCCCTAGCCGTGAGGTAGTCTGTCACAAGCAACATAATGGCCAAAACAGTGAGAAACCGTGCAAAAGATGGCAACTATAATGAAAAAGTGTAGAAAATGGAACAAAAGCTCGGGTACGTGTGTGTTTATGGGCTATATGAGGCAATGGTGATGATAAAATGACGAGCATGGGAAAATGATCATATACAAAAGGGAAACATGCAAAAAAAACTTTTGGCATTCATGGGAAATAATCAAAAAGTCACCACAAAGCTCGTATAAAGCCATGAAAACATGCAACAAATGAAAGAAAGATGGAAAAGTCAAAGAAATGGTGAAAATACATGGGAATAAGCAAGAAGTAGTCGAAACTCAAAAATGTTCTATAAAAAACGGAGGTCACGGAATGAAGAATCTGAAAAGACAAGCGAGAATCCGAATCACCGAGCAATGAGGAAGTAGCAAAGTGGAAAGGGAAGAATCTAGGGAAAAAGGAGAAGGATTTTCAAATGTAGTGGAGTGAGAAATGAGGCCACGAAATGAATTGAAACCCTTCGGGTCAAGCAAATTGTCTTAGGCCATACGGATTGTGTGTGCATATGAGACTTGTTCGTGTGTACAAACCTAGTACACGCGCACATTGACCAGTTATGCATGCGCACACTCTATGCTGGCACACGTGTGGCCCATATGCCCCCGCATGCATGGCCAATCTATGGCACTTTTTTTAACATCTTGTAGGCACAAGTATATCCTAAACTCAAACTCAGGCATAGACATGCCTTTCGAGGCATATTATTTTATCATTTATGGCATTGGCATGCCTTTCAAGGCATATCATAGGCACACAAATCATTTGGCACAAAAAAAGAAAAAAAAAATTTCCCAAAATCAAGTTTGACATCATGGCACACTTGGCAAAACTCAGCACCCATCTGGTAAATTTTAGCAAAAACTTAACATATACTTGGCAAATCTTGGCATATGGAATATTTCGACAAACACTTGGCATCATTTAATACATTTTGGTAAAACATTCCAACCACTTAGTACATCTTGGCAAAATCGAAACCACTTGGCATCTATATAAACCCTGCGTCTTGCCGATGTGAGCATAGGAAAGACATTTATTAAATCTCCATGACTCATTAATACGAGCATGGAATGGCACTACTTGGAACCCAATAAACCCCACACCTTTTCAATGCGAGCGTGGGAAAGGCATCTATTAAATCTCCATGACTCATTGATATGAGCGTGGAAAGGCACCACTTGACACCCAATATACCCCACGTTTTTCTAATGCCATAATGGCATCTAATAAACCCCCCATGTTCATCGATACAAGCATGGAATGACATCACTTGGCATTTGATAAACCTCACGTCTTTCCGATGCGAGCGTAAAATGGAACTTATTAAATCTTCATGACTCGTCGATACGAGCATGGAATGGCATCAGTTGACATCTATTAAATCTCCATGACTTGTTGATACAAGCATAGAAAGGCACCACGTCACATCCATTAAACCTCCATGACTTGTTGATACAAGCATAGAATAGCATCACTTGGCATCTGATAAGCCCCATATCTTGCTAATGTGAGCGTAGAATGGCACTTATTAAATCACCATGACTCATCGATACGAGCATGAAATGGCATCACCTGGCATGTATTAAACCTCATGACTTATCAATACGAGCATGGGACAACATCACTCGACATCTGTTAAAACCCATGACTTGTCGATACGAGCATGTGATAGCACCACTTGGTATCTAATCTAATAATTCCATAACTCATTGATATGAGGATGAAATAGCACCACTTGGCTCTTAATAAACCTATGACTCGTTGACACAAGCATGTAATGGAATACATTAGCACATTCTTGCTTCGTCGATATGAGCACAGAATAGCATACACTGGCATCATAATGGAATCACTCTAAACCCCATTGAGGTGTGTATTATTTGGAATAGCTCTCCTTGGAAAATTTTACAGGATTGGCACAACTGGGAAAAGAATAGAAAAAGAACTTGGCATATGAATGATAAAGAGAGTATGATAGGTATTGTCGCTCTCCTTTTCTTAGAATACATGCTTGGATGATTGTTTGAGTGCTTGTTGCACACACTCACTCACGCATGAATTGTTGCACAACCGCCCCCGAACTACACTGATCTGATTCCTTGCATCAAGGATATGTAGGCAACCCGCAAGTTCGATCACTTGCATGAATGTATGGCACTACCTTAAACTTTAGGGTCATGTCAACTGGGATGGTCTCAGATCTTTGACATTCGTTTCTCATCACTCTATGATTACTTAAGCCCTGTCAAAGAGGGGTAACTATAGATACTCTATTTTGACTGACCCTAAGACTTCTGGCGCTTGTAAGCCTCTTGATGATAAAATGTTAAATTATTTTATTTTTAGCATGTTAAAAGATGTTTGGAGTTACTGTGTAAACCTGTTTTAGTCAAAAATCAACTTTTTCCAAAAATGACCATTTTACCCCTGAACCTATTTTAGTAGAAAACTAACTTTTTAATACCAAGAAAGAAAAAGAAGCCCGGTTATGATTTGATCAATCGTATTTTCTAAAATTAGTGGCCAGTTTTATCAAAAAACAATGATTAGAATGCAATTCGAGCTTACTTGTGCAGCAAGCAAGCCAAGGGCATGGGACCCTGCACTTGTGCATGTATGCATGGCATGTGTACTAAGAGAATTGGTGTGTGCACATATTAAAAGTGCGTGTGCACGAGATTAGTGCATGAGCACATCAACTGTGCGTGCACGTGAGACTGGTGCGTACACACATCGAAGCGTCGTAGAGCCAGGTATGAAAACTCAGTCTTGGCACATTGTTGGAGAGAACGGTGGAGGGGGAAGCGATGAAACCCTAGAAGGGTTCCAGATCCTCCCCCCAACTTTATAAATCGAGCCCTTTTACCTATCTTTGGAAGGGGTTAAGAACTTGAGTCATTTTTTAGAGGTTTAAGAGCCAAACACCACACCTCATCTCTCCCCCTCTTCTAAGCTCTGAAACCACCCTACCACACGGAAACTCTAAATCTCTCAGATCATCCTAAGGCTTGAAGAACTCGAACTAAGTCATAAACAAAGCTTGAGGGAGGCTTGCAAGCAAGAAAACAAAGTGTTTTCACTCTTTCTTGTGCTTTCATCAAAACAGCAAGTAACTTCTCACCATTTCATTACTTTAGCACTTCCTTCATCCATATTTTCAGTAGTTAGTCATAGTTAGGTTGTTTGTTTGTCATTTTATCACATAGTTTGCATATTTCATCAAGTTATTATTTTTATTATTTTATATTTTCGCATGTTTTCTCTTTTTAATCAACACAACATATTTTAGTCTTGTTTTAGTGATAAAATAATCATATATGGCCCAGTTTTTTATCATCATGTAGTTTTTTAGTATTTTGTCTTTTATGTGTTAGTTGTATTTTATGCATGTTCATCATATTAGTAGCCTCAAACCAGGCCTAGGATCATTCTTGAATATATTAGTTGCATATTAGGGTCATATTTAATTTATGTATTACATGTAAGACATTGAAAGTGGGCAACTGGATAAATCCTTTGGTGCATTGTCCTTCAAATAATCCAAGTCTATTTGTTCTTCATGTGCAAAATTGTATGCTTTGGATATTTTATGAATATTGTTAATTTTAAATTGGGTTATGGCCATGAATTGATAAAATTCACTTCCTATTGAAAAGCCATTATTCTCTTGAAAATATGGCTTTATTCCTTCAAATCTAAAATAAATCATATTCATTTTTCTTCAAATCACATAGTTTAAGTTAGTTAAAAGTTTTAGGTCTAAAAATGAATTTATGTGAACAATTAACCACTAAAATCATAAAATAGAAAGTGAGTAGAGTGATACTTCTATGAAAATGGCCTTCCCCTTTGGTATCTAAGCTCTCGAACCCGAAATTTTCTTGATGATGACGGGCTAGGCCTTAACTTAGTTTTCATCCTTAAAGGTTTCTTAATTCCTTTTTAAAAATTAAGTGGCGACTCTTTGTTTGTCAAAGCAAGTTAGTGTGGGATGCATGCCTTAGACTCAAAAAAGGCACGACACCCACAATCAAGTAATATTAAAATATTTTATTATATATAACTCACATCTTTAACATAAACTTAAATCCCAATATAATATTTTATTTTTGTTTATTTTTTTTGATGTTATTTGATAGTTTGTCTAATTTTGAATATAAATTAGTTTTAGGAATAAACTGAGAAATATTTGAAACATAAAAGGCCAAAGTGAAAAAAAAAAATAAACTTTAAGGACCGAAGTGGGAAGTGGTCAAACATAAAAAGGACAAAGTGTAATTTATCCTAAAAAAATTATTTCTAGCTAATTCCTATCATTATGTGAGTAATCAATACAAAGTTGTTTCAAAAAGTCTAAGAAGGGACATTTATCAAAATTTTTAAAATGTCGCTAATAAATGTACTTTTAGTGACAATTTTTGCCAAAATAGTTTACCTTTTGAGACCGAGTTTTGGTCCAAAAAAGATAGTTATTTGTCACTAAATGTCAAATTTTATTGTTAAAAATACAAGAATGACACATTTAGTAAGTAAGATATTGTCCCTAAAAATTGATTTTACACCAAAATTTTTTACACTAAAATTTTAATTTATTATAATATCGCTCAATAAGTTTGCTACATGTACCGGGCAATATGAATTAGAGGAAAACATTGTCGTTAATAAAATTTGCACATGAGATTTTATGTTCCTCAATCTCAAAATATTCATATCCATTAAATCGTATTTTAAAATTATCGCAAATTGAATTTTTAATTGATCCAATAATTTTGCATTTTTGTAGACAGAGATATGAAAATTTAAGAACAATGGATCATTGGCCCTCATTTAACTCAAATTGATGAGATTTTCATTCAACAATGTCATTTGATCACTCACTAGATTATCAATAATTATCAAATTAAATGAAGGTTGCGGGTAATTATCAAGTTAAATGGAGGTTGCGAGTTCAAGCTTGATGTCACTCTTATACAAATCAATAATACTGTCAATTTGGACTTAATTATCCAGAAATTTACTTAGAATTATCATCTTATGATTCAAATTTATTCTATATGTGAATCATACACTGTACAAATTTAATCTCTACCATACAATCTCTCTCTCATAAAAATATGGGTGGTTTAGTCCAAGAATCGAGACTTTTTCTATACAAATAATATAAAAAATCCAATCATTCCTTTTTGACCACTATCCAAGGAAATTAAACTGTGTATTGAGTATAGCTATATGGGTAATGTATGGTACACACTTTTTAGAACAATATGTACCATATGCAAGTTATGACATTTATGGGGCTCAATTCTATGGGAGTCCTAATTGGAAAAAAAAGGTTATAACTCAATATCACATAAGGTATAATCAAAGAGTTTTTGGATCATAACTAACATCACAGCGAGCCAAAACTATCACCACAATAACCAAGTCATGACCAAGTTGTAACTAAAATTCCAATAGATCATAACCAAAGATCTCAAAAGTTGTAAGGGGTATATGGTACACACCTAGGTCATGCTAGAAAACACACTCTTAAAAGGGTGTGTACCATATGCAAACATTATAATTAAATCATTTTCAGTCATAACTAAAATAATAACTAATACCAGATAAGGTATAATTAAAATCATTTTTTATTATAACCAAAATAATAATAACAATATATCATAACAAACATCACAATTAGCCATAACTAACAGTGAATTATAATCAAATCATAATTAACACTGCATAAGTTATAATCAAAGATCACAAATGTTATAACTGAGACATATGATATACACCTTAAAGAAGTGTGTGCATTATAAAATTTTCCTATAGATATACTTTAAATCAATCTAGTTAGTAATATTCCAGTTTATAGTTTCTATATGCTTATGATCTAAAATGGCCACTTCTCAATATTTTTTAATTTAATGGATAAGATTATCCCCCAACAAGAGTATGCCATCAATAATTACATTATCAATATGGCATAAGGTACCATGCATGCTTCCCCTCCTTACCATCTAAGTAATGAAAATGTTGAATAAGATGTTGATTTGACAAATCATCTTGCTTAACTAAGTGTTAGAAGGCCAATAATGTGGCATTATTACTAGTCTTCAAGTTGTGCTTCAAATTATTATTATTATTATTATTATTATTATTTTTATTATTATTATTATTTTGCATACCAATGTAACCACTTTTAAGGGTGCCATGACAGAAAGCAAATGGGACCTTTTAGAAGATGTGGATCAAAAGATGTTGATTAGGTTAAACTTCAAAGTTCAAACTAATCAAGACCACCTTAAGTGGGATTTTTTTATTTTTTTTTTATTATTCTTAAATCATTTCCCATTTGTAGATGATGATTAATGGTTGGCATTGGAGTTTTTCTGGGGATATAGAAAATTCACAAAACACTTAGCACACTTACATATGAGGCCCACATACAAGTGTGTGGTTATTATGTGAAATTTTGTGTTTCTAGAATTTTTGTTAGCATTGTATTAAATATAGGGTTAATTCTAATAAAACCACCACAACTGTTAGCAAATATTAATTTATTTTCATTATATATGAATTCATACATTTTGACATCCTCAATTATAAAAATCGTATAAATACTCTTTTCAAAAGGAAGTGGAATTGATGTATTTTAATAGTCAAGGGGGTCAAAAAATATAAATTGATAGATGAGAGGGATGAAATGATATTTGCTAACAGTTTAGAGATTTTTAAATTAATTAACCCTTAAATATATATTATACTAGAATGGTAAGCACACTATGTGTGCAATTGAAAAGATTATGAATGTGTTATGAGACAGTTGTGAATCTCTGTTTATTTGTCAATTTTTGTGAGTTTCTCTGTATATCTGTTCATAACTGCTCTTGTGAATATATAAAGATAGTTGAATAGGGAAAAATCTTGATATAAACACCAAATTAAACCAATGTTTTATATAATAAACTAGATTATCAAGTACACAATTTGGGTGCATTGAACTTTCTACTGAACCATAGTGGTTGGAGAGGAGTGAGCCAAACATGAACAAAGGTTGCAAGGGTGGAGAGAGAATTTTCTAAGACAAAATCATGTCTAGTTTCAAAATGGGCTAGGTGGGGGTGGGCTACACAGTTGGGCAATGGGGCATCTTGCTGGATGGTGGTGGCCCACTTGAATGTCCCTTCTTTACAACTATAGCTTGCTTCGCAAGTGACATAACTCTCTTGGGCTTGTTCTACCCTACACAGGGATTTGGAGTCATGTAATTGTTCACTTTCAATCATATAATAATAACATCACTCATTTTAATCGGAATTTTGCTGTATTTGACTCTCCTTTAAGTCACTGCACATGGAGATGAGGGGCCTATTGAGAGGTGGATTAGTTACAATTCATAATAGCAGAAAATTAGGATAAATATAATTATACTCCTTAAAGTTTAATATTTTTTTTTTCGTTTAAATTTCTACAGTTTTAATTTTATAAATAAAGTATTTTAAGTATTAAATATGAATCAATTTAGTTCTAGAAACAGTATAAGAATAAAACATAAGCCCAAAGGTTATATAAAATTGTGTAAGGTCCGAATTTTAATTTATTATTAACTTAATTATCCTTTGTGCATGTATTTAGAATTGATATCAGAATTTAGTTTTTTAGTTTTACCAATATTAATATATGAGCGCTAGATACGATAAAGAAGTCGAAGATAATTTAAATAATAGTACTGCACTACAAAAAAATTACGGAGCAAAATAATATTATTATCAATTTATTAGAAGAACATAACGAAAATGCTAAGGAAAATCAATTAGAAATTCCACACGAAGTTCGACATTTATTATTAGATAAATGTAAGTCGTTAGCTCTTATATAAAATAATACAGGTAATTATCCTTATTCTTATCTTTATAGGAAAACTCGCCAAGGGAATCTTTTGAATTAATACCATCAGAAAAATTAAAAAATGGATTTAAATAATTATAGTTTAGACGAATTATAAATAATGGTGGAACAAAAAAAAAGATAATGAATTGAAACATAAAATAATATTAGACCCCCAAAAAAAAAAAAAGATAAAATGGATAATTGTATATTAGAATAAATAAATAATAGTAGAATAGAAATAGAAAATGACCTATATAAGTAATTAGAATTAATCGGTCTAGGAGAAATATACTAATTATAAAAACATACATGTACAAAGGATAATTAAGTTAATAACAAATTTAAATCTGGGCATGATCACAATTTTTAGTAACCTTTAGATTTTTATTCTATTTTTATATTATCTTCAGGACTAAATTGATTCAAGTTTAATACTTTAGGGACTTAATTGACAAAATTAAAACTTTAGGGACTTAAGTGAAAAATGTGTTAAATTGTTTTTCTAACCTTTAGGGACTTTGTTATACTAACCTTTTCTTAAGTGCTCAAAACCATATCGAATTCTTTAATTAAATGCTTATCAAATCAAGAAAGAATTATTTTTTCATCAAATTTAAATTTTTTAAAAATATAAAATCATAAAGCTATAGAGAGTTTTTTTTTGGCAAATCCTTCATTAAATTAGTTTGATCGGATATCAATAGCCTTACTAACTTATCATATTTTATTTTGTAAAATCAACCGTTTTAATTTAAAATCATATTTACAACGCATTTCATAAAAGAAAATATTATTAATTAGTGTGTCTATCAATATTTAATTAAATTAATTTTTAAAATATATAATTTTCTCTACATAGTTTATGAAATAAGCAACTCAGATAATTGTTATGAGTCTGTGAAATCCACAAAGTATTCTTGAAGGGAGTTATTTCCATGATACTGATAAAGTCATGCCAAAAAGGAATCTCCATTATTAGCCTCGTAAAAACAACTCACGCAAATAGATAGTAGAGATATTTTGTGGAATTACCATGAAGGGATTGAATAATTTTGGGGCACAAATCATAGTTGAATAATGTTAATGAATATGCCTATGTCATTTGAAAAAGTTTACAATGTGCACTAAAAAAAAAAAATACATGATGTGCGTCTTATAACTTTACTCACAAAAAATATGACATTACTTATAAAAAGTATTACTTCAAAAAACTATCATAAATTTTGTAAAAAAGACACAAAAATCATAACTTCTTTTACAAAATGTATAGCACATCTTACAAAAAATATAACATTTAAATTTTCACAACTTTTCTTCGAAGACAAAATAAATCATAACTTCATTAACAGGATGTATAACATCACTTACAAAAAGTATAATATTCAAATTTTCACAACGTTTTTTTGAAGATAGAAAAATCATAATTTAGCTCACAATAAGTATAACTTTAAAATTTTCACAACTTTTTTTCGAAGACACAAAAATTATAACTTTGCTCACAAAGTGTATAACCTTACTCACAAAAAGTATAACATTCAATCTTTTACAAATTTTCTTCGAATACACAAAAAAGCATATTTTTACTGACAAAATGTATAACACCACTCACAAAAAGTATAACATTAAGATGCATATAATATGCAACTTTAAGTGGCTGCACATGGTAACCGGACCCATTTTCTTTTACCATATTTGAATTAGCAAAAGTCATATTATCGATTACAAATCAATCGGTATCATCATCTTATCAACATTGTGAGGAAACATTTTGTTGATAATGCTGAACCATCCGAGTCTCTTTGTACCTATTTCAGATCTCCATTATTAGCAGCAAATGACAAAAAAAGTCTTCATTGCTTACCTTTCTGGCTTGAGAGTGCCACTACAAAGCTAAACATTTTGTGTATACAAATAAATGAACCGTGGGACTCCTATGGTTGAAATGGACACTTTGCCTAAGAGGCATGCTATTTTTTTGTTCAATCGATTGGAGAATATTTCGTGTGAAAAATCAGCTTTGACAGATTGAAAACCAACCATACACTACAAAAAATTAAAGTATTAAAGACCACAATTTAAGGACAAAATTATTTTTAAAGGACCAGATAATTTTGTTGTGAAAAGTGTCGTCATTATATTTTTAGCAACAAAAATTCAATGTTAGTGATGAATTATTATCCTTTTGAGACCAAATTTTGTCTAAAAAAAAAAACCATTTTGAGACCAAATTATTTTGTCCCTAAAAGTCTATTTATTAGTGACATTTTTAAAATTTTGTCACTAAATGCCTTATTTTTGACTTTTCGGGATGACCTTTTAGTGACTATCCTCATGACGATGAAAATTGGTCTCTAAATGTCTTTTGTAACAAAATTTTCACTTTTAGAGACCAAAATATTTGGTCTCTAAAACTCGTATATGTTATAGTGATATATTGGATGATGCTTTTTATTAGGTTTTTATAATTGATAATTCCATTTGACAAAATTTCTTTCAATTGTAATTTTATTCAATCTTTTGTTTCGGTGCGACTATGAGTGTTTAGATAAGAATCTAACCCGAGTTGTGCTTGTGTAGAAAAGTTTGTGCTTAGATTCTGTATCTTAAGTATTTCTTGTTTGCTACTTCACTGGCTATGTACGGGAGTATCTCTGCCTACATTCTGAACTTTTAGGAAACATGTTTTATTGCTCAAGTGGTGGATGTTGAGCTCGAGCGGTTGGCTTATATGTTTGCACTACCTTTACTGACACCGCTCGAGTGGTAAAATGTGTGCTTGAGTGTTCTTCACAGTTTTGTTTAGTACAAAATGCGTTGTTTGTTATTTTAAGAGTTTAACTCGTTCAAATTCTCAGAGAATAGAGCTACCAATGTTTTTTTTTATATTGGAGTGTGCTTATATATTGGTTTCCTTGATGATTTGAGAGTAATCGATAGATCCAAGAGTTTTATATTGATATCATCAAGGGGTTTGTTTTTATTATTTCATTCACAAAAGAGAGAGATGCTCCTCGATAAATTTTGGGAAACTTTGGCCTGAAATTTTGGTGAATTCTAGAGTAGCTCATTGTCGTGAATTCGACATCGGTGTTGTGGATTCAATGTTGGGCAAAACAATTCTAAGCTAATGATAGTAGTGGAAGAGATACATCGGGTTTGGTTCAATTTGGGCGTGAATTCGCTAGGTAATTGAGGGTTCTTGTGTGTAATTCATTTTTGTCTTCTTAGTGAATTGTTTTGTCTCTTTGGCCCATGATTTTTTTTTTTATCACAATTAAAAGTACTCCAATTTTTGGTTTTTTTCACGTTAAGTTGTTGTGCCGGTTTATTGTTGATTGTTTAATTGAGATTTTTTATTCATTGTTTTAAATTGAATCATAATCACGAATCAATATCTCGAGTTTTTGGAATTTTCACTTTTGTTTATAAGACGTTGCATAATATATATATGAATTCGTTTTTGAAGCACAATATGCCTTGAAGGGCATTAGAGGCGCATGCCTACAAATCTGCATAGGAAAATTCTTGAGAGCACTAATTAGTGCTATCACTAATGATGTGGTTTTAAATTGAATCATAATCACGAATCAATATCTCGAGTTTTTGGAATTTTCACTTTTGTTTATAAGACGTTGCATAATATATATATGAATTCGTTTTTGAAGCACAATATGCCTTGAAGGGCATTAGAGGCGCATGCCTACAAATCTACATAGGAAAATCCTTGAGAGCACTAATTAGTGCTATCACTAATGATGTGGCAGTGGGTCCCACCCACTACCACAGTGTGTGTTGTGTCTTGGTTGTTTTTTTTTTTTTTTTCCACCGTCATTAGTGGTGGGGTTAGTGATAGCAAATTAGTAGTCTGTAGCATTGTTGATCTGCATATGTAAAATGCCCAAGAAAGAACCTCAAGGGGTTGGCATAATGGTCAAGACTTGAGGTTTGGGAGTGTACTCCCTCAAATATCTCAGGTTGAAACTTCTTAGATGCAAACAATTTCTTAGTGTCAATCTATATAGATATATACAAAAATATATTTATAAAAAAAATATTAAAAAAAAAAAACCCAAGAAAGTACAAACAATTAATTAATGGTTCTTTCCATCCACCATATTTCTTTGTTTATTTTATGCACTGTTTTTGATAGGTGAATGTTGTTCCTTTATGAAGCTGCATGGAGAATAAAATGTACAATCATTGTTAAAATATGCACATTTTCAAAGCTTTGGAGTATATGGTTCTCCCTTTGAAGCTTTACAAGTCTTTGAAACATGCAGTGGGCATATTCCAAAGATGACTTTTGTCTGCTGTCAACAATTCTGAAATACTTTTTTGGTCATTTATGGACCTTTGAAGCATATCATGAGAAAAAAAAAAAAAACCTTTGAATAAGTGCCTCCCTTTGAATATATACAGAATGACAATTACTTGTCAAACAATGCCTATTTTTCGCATGTGATGATAATATTATACAACTCTTCAAAGAATTTGAGACGCCTTATTCCTAAATGGGAGATCATGAAGGGAGACAAGTCAAAACTAGAAAGAAGATGGGAAATAAGTAGTTTTATCCTACATTTGCTTGGTCTATAAATAGCCTCATATGGCTGCATTGTAAGCTGTCCAACACATATCAAAAAAAAAAAGATTTATCTTTCTTGTTATTTCTCTTATCTTAACAGTAAATTTAACTTAGATTTAATTTCTACACTTTCATTTCGAAATATTAGGAGTAGAGGTCATTTAATAGTTATTTTGATTGTTCATTCAATCATCTACTCCATCTTTCTCTTGTACTTTTTTCTATTTATTTTTTTCTAAACTTGGCAATTGTTGAAGTCCACTTCATTTATGCAAATAAATAAATAAAAATTAAAAATGAAAAAAAAAAAACTGTCAACACACTTGTTTGATAATTGATCTTAATTTAATCTGTAAGAATTTTTCAATCTTTGTCAGCAAGCTCGTATTTATAAAATTTTCCTTCCCAAGAAAAGTAACCCAAATAAAAATATAATTTACTCTATTTCTATAGTAGTAGACATGGAAAAAACTGGTTGAAAATAGAGATATGGAACACATGGTAACACTTTATTGGAGGAATTTGCCACTACACATCAATCAAGAGTTATGAATTGGAAGAAATTGTAAGCAGTGGGCTAGTCGTGAAACTCATAGGAGAAGTATGAGCAAAACATGGGAGAGTTGGTGGGACATGCTGACACACTATTAGAGGAGCCAAATGCGAGTGAGTAGGGATATAAAGGGTAAACTATAAGAGAAAATTTAGTCACTCAGAAAAATGTCTAAAAAATTACTTAAAATTTTAAATTTATGATGTATATTTAAACAATAAGATAGACTAAGCAACGCACAAACTCTCGATATAAAGTAGGATCATCTAGGGGAACACCATCAGTAGTGTGGAGTTTCACATTAAGCTCAATGGGGGTATCAGAAACCTTAGTGTCAGCAAGACCGGCATGATGAATAACCTCACTGGCGTACTTGGCCTGAGACAGAAAGTAGCCCTTGGAAGAAGAAGCGACCTCAATACTAAGAAAATACCGTAATGTGCCTAGATTCTTCATTTCAAAGGTGCAGAAGAGATGTTGCTTGACCTCAAAGATAGCAGAACAGTCAGAGCCAATAATGATCATATCATCCACATATAGTAATAAGGCAACAAAACCAGTAGATGTGTGAAGGAGAGACAAAGCGGAGTCTTGGGTACAAGAATGAAACCCAAGCTTAGTAACAACTATCTGAAAGCGATCATACCAAGTACAAGAAGATTGTGTCAAACCATATAGCCAATGGTGAACAAGTAACTTAACTAAGGAAATATAGAATATATATATATATATATATATAGAACAATATTTAGGCAATATTCTCTAATACTCTAGGATTAGTAGGATAAATAATTCCATATTTGATTCACAAGACTAATAGTGAATGTATTAATAATTCTATCAAATTAGTGTGGTATTCACTATCTAATTGGATTAGTAGGATAAATTATCTCATTGACCATTGTTTGATTTGCATTGGATAAGAAAATATATGAATGTAGGACTACAACTATATTTATCTTCTTTTCCAATCTTACCCTCCATCAATGTTTTTTCACAATATTTACTTTATCAAAATTTCTTCATAAACATGATTTTGAAAAAAATTATAAATAAATAAATAAAAGCAAAATAAAAATACAAAATACAAAGGCCATGTTTGGTTTGTTTTTTAATTTTTTTTATTTTAAATATAAACTAATTTGATAAAATAAACATAAAAAAATATTTTTAAATTTTTAAAAATTATTTTTAGCCTTCTAAAATATAAAAATAATAAGTGTTTTAATTTTTAATCAAGGGTAAAAGAGTTTTTTTATTTTATTTCCTACCTCACGATATATAATTCCACCTCTACCCCTATTACTAATAATCCTACAAAATTGTTGGATTAATTATCCATTAGATTAATAATCATGAAATAAAATTTCAAAACAAATACAAGATTATTGGGCTTACAGATTAATAATCTCAATCTCATACTCTAATCCTGTCAATCAAACATGCCTTTATTTCCTAAAAGAGCAAAAATGTTATATTGTTTCTCAATCAACTACTAAGGCCAAATATCGTACTATGGCTCATGATATCACTGGGATTGTTTGGCTTTATTGGTTTCTTTCTAATTTGGCACCCACATATTCCTTGGTAAGATCTCTAACAGGTTCTAGTGTAATAAAAAGCCAACTCTCAACCATTCTTGACATTAAATTATCAAGACATTCATCAATCTAGTCACTTGTATTGTGTCAACTTCATCCTTCACCTAATCCTATATTCGTTTATAACACATAATTATCTGCTCTCCATATACGTAGTCTCAAGCATTAAAAAAACTCAAACTAAGCAAGCTTGTAACGTTGAAGAATCATTTCCCTCAAATATGACATCACCTGCATTTATTAAATATCATGTTAGACTTAAAATAATAAACTGCCTACTCATAATAATGACAGTGTATCATATAACATAATGAATTATTGTTGCAAGCCCAAATCAAATAAAAAGGGGACCACTGCATAAGGCTCCTGCTAGAGTGGGATTCGAGGAGGGCAGGATGTACAAAGCTTATCCCCATTTCTAAGACTCAAGTCTGGACCACCAAGGATGCTGATGGCTAGAATTACCATTAGGCCAACCCACCCTCCCCAAAAACAATCAAAATGATGTTTTAATTACCAATAGACAAGTAAAAATTTGAACTTCTCTCTCATCACATGATCCATATAATGGATAATTTATTTCCTTTTATGGTCATCAAAACACATGAACAAAAGCACAGACACACAAACACTAACAAGATGAAACACGATAGTTTACATTGAGATTTTGAGGGGATACATTGCCTCTTATGGAGGTCAAATATGAGCTTCAGTCCAAACATGTTTTGCTAGAGACTTGGAGATACTCTTCCTTCCTAAATCACCACACCATGCTAGTACCATCCTTCCCCAGTGGAGTATAACTGTATAGTGTATATGATTGCACCTAGGGTGGCCAGAACTGTTAAGTTATCAATTTTTCCGAAAGCCTAAGCTATTAGAAAATAGGCCCAACAATGTATATAAAGCTATCTAACACACTTCCAAAAGCCGAACTCTAATACCATACAATTTATAGAACCCTATACAATCTAATCCAAATAACTATGTGGCTCCCAAACAATACAAGACACACACCCAACAGTAGTGTAACAAGTACTCAAATTATTGTTTGACTTCAACTTATAACCACTAATGTCTTCAATCAGTTCGCATAAAGAACACTAACGATTCATGAGATACATTAAACAATGGTATCATGTCCACTTTTGATTGACTCACTGTGAATCAATCATTTAAATTTGACATCATAATTTATATGCATGCATATGAAACCAAGAACTTAATCAATCTGAATTTCATTATCTAGATGGAGGAAATTTCATGAAAGAAACAACTAAGAGCTAATTAACAAAAATCATAAAAAGACATTGATTGGAAATTAAATATGAGATATCAGTTTAGTATATAATAAATGGCTAATGGAGATCTATAATTAAACTAAAATGTACAAAACTTACATCTTCTTGTCTTTTGCATCAATGAACTCAAATGTAGATTTTGTATAAATCTCTGCAAATTGAACAGATTCTTCTAGCAAAACAAACATATGTAATAGCATAAACAAGAAATGTTCGCTAAATTCATGTTTTTTTTTTCATTATTTTATTTTATTTTATCTATTTATTTATTTTGTACCTGCTATTTCATCGATTGCATGTGTGAGCTCTACAAAAACGGCCAAGTAATTGGGAAATAAAGCAAACAATTGACCCTCAGTTGTAGTCAAGTTCTGAATTTTAGGCTCGAGCTGCAGCAAAAGAAGCAAAAGTAAAAAACAAGTAGTAGTTAAAGTTGGACTTTTTCAGTTTTAACTTTTTACTTGATAACAAAATTTGCAGTGCATACCTTCTTATGAAAATGTGGATAGGCATTTCTCATGAAATATAAAATCACCAAGGCTCCTTCTTCATCACTCTGATTTTTTATCCAATCATCTTTGAGAGTCTCCATGCATGATTTTTTTGGAACCATTGATGTCCAGTTCATGCAAATTTCACCTGGCATATGGCCCAAGGCAAAAGTTACTTTCTTGGACACAGCAGTAGAGCACTCGATAACCATCCTAAATAGGGATACATTCTTGATGACATCATATGCACTCCAGGTACAATGATGGTTGTATAACATCTTCCGGAAAACACTGCAAAAAATAAAATAAATAAGATTTCTGTCTTCGTAAAAACAAAAACAAAAAGACAATGGGGCAAGAAAAAAGGAACAACCAATAACTAATTTGAACTTCGCTGAGAAATACCACTAAAGCAATTAGTAGAATAAAGCAAAAGCCAATTGAAATGAATATAAACATCCTAACTATTACCAGGTAAGATTGGTGTGAGATATGTTTAACATATTACAACTGAAGTGTGTTTTAAACATCTTGAAATGCATTTATGCTTCAGTGACAAGCCAAAATAATGAAAAAGCGTGGTTTGCTTCTTGGTCAGTGGCTCACTTTAACCAAACCAACCCAAGACTCAAGCCATCATGCTTCGATTATAAATAGCTTGGAATAGTTCTTAAATGTACAACATTTAGGAGGCATTTAGAATTTTGTAGGATTATTAGTTATAAAGAAATTTTACTATAAGAGTGAAAGAAAAATGTCAGTTAGCTGAGGGTCAAGCATCTCCTCATTACTACTCATTGAGGAGTGCCTCCAAAACTAACTACCATGGCAATGTAAACTGGGTTTTCACATGAGCAGTTTAAATTGCTCACAGATTCAGGACCCAAAATTGCGCTACGAATATTCAGTGTCATAAGCTTTACAAGCACGAATATTCAATGTCGTAAGCTTTAGAAGCCCATTTTTTTAGTGCAAATAAATAAATAAATATATATATATATATAGTCAATCGAAGATGAACATCAAGCCAACCCAAAGGTCCCAAAACTCATCAATCTAATAATTCAGTTTGATTTGGCTTTATCACCATGATTCAAATTCACTCACTAAATAAGAAACAATTTAGAACTAGTTGTTAAAATGAAATAATTAATTTGTAATACCTGTTTTATTTTGGGTCAATTTGTAATATAAGTTTGTAAGTTGCACAACTTGCTCAACTTGTTGCTTCAGAACTGTGTCAGTACATGCAACTAATGTATGTGCCTGGTTCATCCTCATTGGTAGAAAGGGTTGGCAATCTTGCCTATATAAAGGCAAGAGCTCTTCAATTGTATGACAGCAAAACAGAGCAAAGCAATAGCTCTTTCTCTTACTCTTTCTCTCTGCTCTCTCTCTTTTAAAATCTCTCTCTATATTTTTGGCTATTAATTGGGCAATACTTATTTATAATTGATCAGTTGAGTTACTACTTTGGGACCAGGTAATTTCCTTCAGAACCAAGTAAACTAAAGAACCTAGAAAGATGTTTTGTCACTGAGGGTTGAAGGAAAATTTTGAAATATACAGATTCAAATTCAAATATTTTGTTTTGTTTTTATTCTGTCCTTGTAGGGTTGAGTCCCATAGTTCATTGACTTCGCCATTAATTTGAAAGAAGTCGCAGATATTCTTACTAAACTAAATCAAAATATGCAAACTTTTGTCCTGGATCCAAATATTTTATCACCAATAATAATAAATGCTGGATTCTCTACTGAGGCTACACCAAGTTGGAATCAGAACAAACCACAATGCAAGTATAGCCATCAATAATATTCTTTCACAACAAGACAAAAGCCAAAACCCAGTCCAACATCATGGTGAGAAGGTATGGGGTTGAAGTTTTGTGAAAACATCATAATGAAAGCTCCTGTAAGCATAAAGACATAGTAGACACTATCTTTCAAATGTTATGCTATAGAGATGACTTATAATTTCATCGTGTAAAACATAAGAGAGAGGAGAGAGCACGGAGAAGATTGTCAAAAAGGAGACAGAGAAGGGAGAGAATAGAAGATATGAGAGAAGAGAAAAGTGAGAAGGGAAAAAAACAAAAAATAGGCAATAAGAGTGAAGAAGAATTTTTACTACTTCAAAATTTATTCATATTTGCAGTTGATCTCATATTACAGCAGCATAACCTATTTAGAGGCTTTATGAAACACTTAAAACAAATAAGAATATGGTAAAACATTACAATAACCCTCAACTTTCCCTAAAATAAATTAAATACTAACAAATTAGCATAGGCTTTAAGCTTGCATCCCTCAGACCCGCAATAAAAAATACTTAGGTCTTCCTCTTATTGTCGGAAAGGTTGAAAAATCAACTTTGTTGATATGCTTGATAAAATTTAATACCCCATCCAAGTTTGGTGTAGTAAATATATTTCATAACTTTACTCATCAAGCGTGTTCTTAGCTCCAATCCTATGTTTATGTCCGGCCTTTCAACAAATCTGTCACACCTTGCCTTCCTTTCCATCTTCTCAGCAAACTCCCCCAAATATCTTCTTTCAAAATTTAAAACTATTAGACTTGTTATGCTTTTATATTGAGGGTATCATTGTCATAGTGACATTAATGTTTTAATATAAATCTGTTAGGTGAGAGCTTTTTCATTATGACCCAATAACCTATTGTCTATATTCTCTCTTCTCCTCTTCTCTTCTCTCTATCCTCTCCAACCCCAACCCTAACCCTAATTTCTTGATCTTTACACTTTGACTTGGTATCATAGCACTTCGATCTCACAATAACTTGTCTCATTCAAGTCTGAAATTTTCAGACAGTGACCTAGATGTGTTGACATCATCTTATGCATGATGATGTCAGCGTGACATTAGCATCCGTACGGACGTCATGAACAGGTGAACGCATGGTTTGTTCGTCTCACCCTCCTAGTAAGTTTGGTGATTTTTGTGGAATTTTTGGGGCTATTTGATGTCTGCTTTGAAATTTTGAAGTATTTTCAAGTTTATAATTTTTTTTTTTTTGCGATCTAGTTCTAGTAGGTTTACCTGTATTTTTCTTCATTTTAATGGCATCTATAGGTGCCAACTAGGCTATTAGAGTCCTTTTCTGAGATATGATTGATGATTTGTGGCTCTTAAGTGCTTTTTAGTCCTTTTGCTACTTCAGTTCTGTTGTAAGTGGTTCACCCATTTGATTTCTTGACTCTACCAAGCCCTATGGGTGCCGACTGGACCCCAAGAGTCATTTCTTGAATTTGTTTTGAGTTTTTGCGGTTCTTTTAGTATTTTGTTTGAAGTTCCCTATTGGTGGCTATTACTGTTCATTGTTGTGGCTAGTATTGTGGCTATTTTTTGTTTTTTTTTTTTTTCTTTCTTTCTTGCTTCAATTTCTATGTTTTGTTTCTTATGGCTGCATCAATAATTACGAAGAAACTGAATGGTCTCAATTATCTAGCTTAGGCTCATGCTATGAAAGTGTCTCTCCATAGCAACAAAAAAAAAACTAAAATTTCTCTTAGATCTTCATCCTTCTACTATGAACAAAGCTTATAATGATTGGTTAAGTAAGGATTTAGTTGTGATGGGATGGCTCTGGCATAGTTTGGAACCACATATTGCCACTACCATTGAGTTTTGTAAGACGTCTAAGCAAACCTCAAAGGGTTGGCCTAGTGGCTTGAGGCCTAGGGCTTAAGGGTCTACTCTCTCTAGGTCTCAAGGTCAATTCCCCCAACCAACATAAAAACCCTTGAGGCCACAGATCGCAAGGAAACCTGTTTCGAAGGCTTGTTCAGGCTATAACAACTTAGTGTAGTGCGTGAAAGCTAGCCCACGATACCCTACATAACAACCAAAAAAAAAAAAAAAAAAAACTCAAAGCATATTTGAGACTCTTGCTGAGTCTTTTTCTCATCAAAGTAATGTTTCCCGTGTATATGAGTTGTATGAAAGGATATTTGCCACTAAGCAGTCTAGTTGTACGTTGTCTGAATATTACAGCACCCTTAAGAATTTGTTAGATCAACTCTTGCAGCATCATCGCCCCTTCACTATTGATGCAGCACAATAGAAGTGTTATCGGGAGGAGTTTATGATTGCATCATTACTTTCTAGATTGGATTCTGATTTGTGGGCTTTTAAGGATCAAATACTTCCTAGTGAGACTTTGCCTACCGCTGCTAATGCCTACTCTTGCTTATACATTCCTCCCTCGACCAAGGCTCCCTGACCTCCTCTCTCACTACTCCCATAGCTTTTGCTTCTACTTTAATTTCTACTAGTGGTGGTCGTGGTCCTCCTCGTGGTGATTTCCGTGGTGGATCTGGTAACCATGGCTCTCATAATTCTCGTGGATATCTATTTCGTGGTGGAGGTCATTACAGTGCTCCTCATGAGGGTAGTTCTTGTGGTGGTGGTTTCACCTCTAGTGGTGATAGGAAGTGTAATCATTGTGGTTCCACTAGCTATACTAAACCTTAGTGCTAGAAAAAGTATTGAAAATCCTACGTGATTTGTGATTAGATCAAGATTAACTTGTTCTAAAACCCAATTAATTCAAAAAACTCTCAACCTAAAATCATCAACCACTTACGAGAGTGATTTTAGTTTGTTTGTTTTTGAGAATAAACAATAAATCGACACAAACGATTTTTTACGTGGAAAAAACCACAATTGAAGAACCTTCAATTGTAATCAAAAACCACGGGCGAAACGCCACTATCAATCCACTACTGAAGAACAAAAAGATTACAAAGATACAATACAAATTACCCAACCCAGTCAATTTATCTCTGAATCTTCTGTAACTCTTTTCATCACACCTTCGTCACGGAATTGATCCTGGAGTTGATTCCACACCACAACTCCACTTGTACGTAGAATCAAACGCCTTTTGAATTCTACGCTTTAATCTTCGGAATCCACCGAAGAGAACTTTCTTGTACCTTAAGAAGCAACCTCCTTGATGTATAAATCTCAATGCATAAGTTCAGAACTCTCTCAAGAACATCAAGAAAAACTATCAAAAATCTCCAAAGCAACCTTTAAACACAACCCTAGTTTGTTTAGATCAGATCTAGAAAAACGTCCCACACAAAAACACCTTTAACAGCTTTAAATAGAAATCTGGATCCGCGATTGATTGCATCATTACTTTCTAGATTGGATTCTGATTTGTGGGCTTTTAAGGATCAAATACTTCCTAGTGAGACTTTGCCTACCGCTGCTAATGCCTACTCTTGCTTATACGTTCCTCCCTCGACCAAGGCTCCCTGACCTCCTCTCTCACTACTCCCATAGCTTTTGCTTCTACTTTAATTTCTACTAGTGGTGGTCGTGGTCCTCCTCGTGGTGATTTCCGTGGTGGATCTGGTAACCATGGCTCTCATAATTCTGGTGGAAATCTATTTCGTGGTGGAGGTCATTACAGTGCTCCTCATGAGGGTAGTTCTTGTGGTGGTGGTTTCACCTCTAGTGGTGATAGGAAGTGTAATCATTGTGGTTCCACTAGCTATACTAAACCTTAGTGCTAGAAAAAGTATGGTAAGGACGATTATGTGCATCATGTTGTGGATGAGGTTTCTTCTTCTCATCAAGCTCCTTCGTTTGATTCACGTGATGCATTTACTACTTATATTAGCTAGCTTACAGAGCTTGTCCATTCCCATCGTGATGCTCTACCCTCATTCTCTACTGCTACCTTGGCTAGTTCAGGTAATATTGCATGTCTGGCCAAGTCTCCCCAACCATGGCTCTTAGATTTTGGTGCTAATTCTCATGTCTAGTAATCCCTCTCTTTTCACTACTCTACACCTTGTGTTACACATTATATTGTTCTTGCGGATGGGTCTTCCCAACCTTTTAGTGGGAAGGGGAAACATACGATATTAGCCCACCACCCCCCCTAATACTAATACACACAAACAAAAATCCCAACAAAAAAAAAAGGTAAAATATAAATACACCCACTGAGGTTTTCTTAAAATATAAACTGCCATTTGTGGTTTGGAAAATTACAAATACCTACTTATTAGAATTTTTTATTTAGCAGAATTAACAAAAAAAAAAAAAATTCCTAGCTCCTCTCCTACACAATAATAAAATTTCACATCACTTCAATTGAAATAAATTTATGATATCATTAAAAACTCTTAATTAGCTTGATTATTTATTAATAAAAAGGGTCATATGTTAAGAAATTAGAAATTTGAGGGAGCAAAATGTAATTTCCAGAACCATGGGAGGCATTTTGTATTTTAAGCAAACCTTAGGGTGTGTATTTGTAATTTACCCCCAAAAAAAATAACAATTACTAGCTTTTCTATCTATCCAACCTCTTCTCATCTCTTTCCTACTGAGTCTCAATATGAGAATGGAAGGGACCCCAACTAGCATAATAATAAAAGAAAGTTCTCTATCCGGAGTTGAGCCCCATATCACCTGCTGGAATATGCTCGGTCTTGACTAGATTCACCCTCAAGCCTAACAACGTCTTCAAGCAGAGCAGAATAAACTATATAGTTGCATGCTTGAGCCTCTGTTATTTTTTCTTGGTTAAATGTAAACCTAGAACGTAACCCTTTTTTACAGCTTTACAAAACTAAATATTCTTAACCTTTCACCAAAAAACCTAAAAGTAACCATCCTAATGAAAAACATTTCTCCTGTCTGCCCTATGTCACGATTAGCTTTAGCTAGCATATTCTAGGAATACACTATATGCATATAGTTTGTACATGCCAACCTTTTATCTTAATGAGAAACTTTGAAAATAAAAAGTATATAAACAAGAAAGCAAACCATACCTATCCATTGGTTTACCAAGGAAACTCATAAAATGCAATACATCTTTTGGTACATTTCTGTTGCCTGCCACATTGTGGATGATTTTCTCGATAATTTCCTTCAATTTAGAAAAATCATCTTTGAATGATGCCTCCTTGCCACGAACTAATTTAACATCAATGAGTTTCACGTCCAAGCCTTCACTTAGCATAATATTCTCAGTATTTAATTGGCCACAGACATAAAACTGCTCGTGTATGCTTTTGAAACTCTTTAAAATACCCCTGCATCAAGATATATTAAAAAGTAACTTCACGAATTAGAATGATGTTAAGAGCTCATGAAGAGAAGAAGAAGAGGAAGAGGATACACATGACACAAACCCAATAATTGCTCTAACTTCTTGAGTCAAACGCCACTGAGTGCATTGGATATTTGGACCTGGCAGCACTGCAGTCTCCAGAATTTTAGATTGGTTAATTTGAAGCCATTCCTCAAGAGTCCATGGAAAGTTAATCTAAACCAAAATGATTATGATTTAGCAATAGAGTTTCCTATTCTCTACTATCAAAACAAACAAAACTATCAAAGTTTAAAAGAGATAAATCACTTAGAATTGGAAGGAATGAAATTTGAAATTGTATAGTTTCCCATACGATTGTTAAATAAAAAATAAAAAAAAATTCATACCTAGGCGCTTTTACCACTTTGGATGAAGCTTCAAAATAAACTTACAATAACTTAGTTAATTATGGTAAGGTCTTTTTAACGTGGAAAGTGCTGAAACTTAGAGATGCGGATAGGCATGATTTAGGACAGTCACTTGTATGTTCTGGGGTATACCTTTAGAATCTGTACAGGGTTCTGTAAGATCTCATCTTACTCAGCAGAAAAATGTCTCTCCAAAGCCGCTTTCAAGTATTTGCAGATAATACTAAGTAAATTATCATTGCCTTGGATCTAGGCCTCATTGATGCTAATGGTGGTTACTGAAATGTGTAAATTAACCAAGCCAAATAAACATGCCTCTCGTTACCGATCAGTATGTTTCACAATGGAATATACATATTTAACTTTTCTCTAAAAAAAATTGAAATGCATTTCTTTATCACGTGGTTATTTCGAGAAGGGTAAAGCAAAAATATCATATGTACAGTGTTACAAAAGATACACCATCTAAGACTTCGAATAAGAGAAGAAATTTCAAACAATTCAGCTACATGTACATTGGAATTAAGCAATGGATAAGTATGACAGCTGGATTCATGCCAACACTTTCCTATCAAAAATTTTTTATCTCAACAAAGTATTCAAAGCACATTTGCCAGAAGGGTATGCTTCAGTGTTTTCCACCTATATTTCTTCTGCTTTTTCTTTTCCAGATTGGTTGTAACATAGTCAAAAGCATGAAGTAAAAACAGTATACTTAAATCAGTATCAAAACCTGAGTTCCCTAAAAACAAACTATGGAAAAAGCTCCATCAGGTAGGAAAGCAAACATACTAAGTTGAGCCAAAGCCTCAATTACCATGGCAAGCAATTAATTCAGCAATGTTACTTTATCCGTCTACTTGCCAAGGTCTTATTATAGTTTAACTTAAGCAAAGTTTAAATACCACAAGATTAATTAAAAGACCAAGCAATTGGCTTGATGTGAACTTCCTGTGCTAAAATTGGGTAGTATGGTCATATTGTAAGGTGATATGTTCATACAAATATATTCCAATGGTGGGATGAAGAGAAGAAGAAGAGGAAGAGGATACACATGACACAAACCCAATAATTGCTCTAACTTCTTGAGTCAAACGCCACTGAGTGCATTGGATATTTGGACCTGGCAGCACTGCAGTCTTTAGAATTTTAGATTGGTTAATTTGAAGCCATTCCTCAAGAGTCCATGGAAAGTTAATCTAAACCAAAATGATTATGAGTTAGCAATAGAGTTTCCTATTCTCTACTATCAAAACAAACAAAACTATCAAAGTTTAAAAGAGATAAATCACTTAGAATTGGAAGGAATGAAATTTGAAATTGTATAGTTTCCCATACGATTGTTAAATAAAAAATAAAAAAAAATTCATACCTAGGCGCTTTTACCACTTTGGATGAAGCTTCAAAATAAACTTACAATAACTTAGTTAATTATGGTAAGGTCTTTTTAACGTGGAAAGTGCTGAAACTTAGAGATGCGGATAGGCATGATTTAGGACAGTCACTTGTATGTTCTGGGGTATACCTTTAGAATCTGTACAGGGTTTTGTAAGATCTCATCTTACTCAGCAGAAAAATGTCTCTCCAAAGCTACTTTCAAGTATTTGCAGATAATACTAAGTAAATTATCATTGCCTTGGATCTAGGCCTCATTGATGCTAATGGTGGTTACTGAAATGTGTAAATTAACCAAGCCAAATAAACATGCCTCTCGTTACCGATCAGTATGTTTCACAATGGAATATACATATTTAACTTTTCTCTAAAAAAAATTGAAATGCATTTCTTTGTCACATGGTTATTTCGAGAAGGGTAAAGCAAAAATATCATATGTACAATGTTACAAAAGACACACCATCTAACACTTCGAAATAAGAGAAGAAATTTCAAACAGTTCAGCTACATGTACATTGGAATTAAGCGATGGATAAGTATGACAGCTGGATTCATGCCAACACTTTCCTATCAAAAATTTTTTATCTCAACAAAGTATTCAAAGCACATTTGCCAGAAGGGTATGCTTCAGTGTTTTCCACCTATATTTCTTCTGCTTTTTCTTTTCCAGATTGGTTGTAACATAGTCAAAAGCATGAAGTAAAAACAGTATACTTAAATCAGTATCAAAACCTGAGTTCCCTAAAAACAAACTATGGAAAAAGCTCCATCAGGTAGGAAAGCAAACATACTAAGTTGAGCCAAAGCCTCAATTACCATGGCAAGCATTTTAGCCATGTGAGAACTAAAAAATACAACTCAAGCTTGACAAAGGAAGCTGCTGATGGGCTCATGATCCCAATAGGCCGACTCAATTAATTCAGCAATGTTACTTTATCCGTCTACTTGCCAAGGTCTTATTATAGTTTAACTTAAGCAAAGTTTAAATACCACAAGATTAATTAAAAGACCAAGCAATTGGCTTGATGTGAACTTCCTGTGCTAAAATTGGGTAGTATGGTCATATTGTAAGGTGATATGTTCATACAAATATATTCCAATGGTGGGGGGTTTAAATAAGAACCTAAAAACCTATTCTTAATATACCGTATTTGAGAATTCAGTAATTGTATTAATCTCAATCGAGGTATATATAACTGTTACAATGAGTATAAAAAGGCATTACAGATATTAGGTGTAATCATAATCAAGCATAATCCGAAGTCTAGGCCTACATATATGTAACAGAATATTTGCAAATGGAAAATGTTTGAGGGCCACAATTTTTGTGGCCACAATGGCTCAAAACTGCCAAAACGACGTCGTTTTGGGTGCAAAACATGTCAAAACGACGTCGTTTTGGCAGTTTTGAGCCATTGTGGCCATAACAGTATTCTTCCTCGGTTCTCTTCTCCTTCTCTCCATAGTTTTACATATTTTTGCGTTCTAACTAATTCTATCACCAAAGCTCCTATTAACTAACCAATAAATGGATTGTTAATTATTAAAACCTTGGTCTACTAATCTTGAGGTTATGGCTACAAGTTTGAGGACAGCCACTGTGCCTTAAAGCCAAAAGTTAGGAATGTACCCAATTTTACACCCCTCAAACACCCATTAATGGGTACTCTAATTGAGCATTGTTTCAATTTTTTTTTTTAATATAATCGAATATAAAGTGCCATTGATTTTATTTTTATTTTTTCTCAATGTTTTTGTAATAACCAGAAAGAAATAGCTGAGAGTAACATTCAAGTGCGTAATTATCTTTTATGCTACAAAACAAACTATTAAAAAATAATAGTGATGAATTTTATGGTAGAAAAAAGCACACACTTGTTGCTGATACTCAATGTGAGTTGGAAGAGGAGGCGGGGTAGTAAAATAGTCTGATCCGACAATCATCCTAACATGATCCCTCAACAATGAATCTACACAAGATACACAAGATAAGACATAGTAAGTACCACATAAAATTTCGAAATAGACAGTATAATATAAAATTAGTATTTGTATTAGCTTAAATGTAGGCGAGCCCTCATAAATGAAATCAAGTGAACCTGATAGCCATCTTCTAACGTATTCAGAGCATTTTTCTAGGGATTCTCTATGAGAAAATCCAACATGAGGCCTGGAAATCATGCTACCAAATACCGAAATTGAGTCGAGATCACTCGGGTTCAACTTGTGACTATAAACCAAACTACGAATACGTTCGCTCAATCTATATTTCTTCAGCCACTTAAATTCATCATTCAAGTCAAAGCTAAACAGGAAACCAAAGTATATTAACCTAAGTAACATCTCAACCTGGGAAATTGAAGGACCAGGCATTGCCTCAACAGAGGCATCAAAATCGATCCCATCTTTTACTACAATGGGGAGTATGAAATTCAAATACTCATCTTTCAAAATGGCCTTCTTTTCTTTCTCTGATGGGTTTGAAGATTGCTTACATAATTTCTTATAATCATTCCTATGTATTTTATATCTTTCCCTCAATATTTGTGAGAAAGGCATAACTCACTAAAAAGAAAACTTTCAAAATCTAAAGAGCTAACAGAGAGGGTTTTGGCAGGGTTTTGGGAGGGTTTACCAAAGAAAAGCAACGGTACCAACGATTCAATTTCCTGTAGTGCAAATCTCAGTGCTTGGAATGAGGGTTTCAATGGACGGTCCAGATTGAAGATAATCAAAACGACGTCGTTTTTGATATATGTATTTTCTTCACCTCCGTTTCTGTCTCAGACCTTGATTCAGAAAGAGGGGAACGGCCACCGGAACGGAGACGACGAAAGGAAGGGGGCTGTCGTATTTCTTCTTCTTTTACACCGCCTCCGGTACAGCATCTTTCTCAAAAATTCAGAAAAAAGAGAAAAAAAAAAAATTGCCCTTAATGTATGTATTTTAGTTTCTGATGGTTGGATTAGATGACTGAGTTGAGGAATTTTCTGTTTTTTCTTTTCTTTTTTTTTTTTTAGATTGATCTTCTAATGCTTGGTTCAAAAGAGACATCAATAGGAAGTAAATAAATATTTGCTATGATCTTGGTGAAGGTGCTCATGAGTGCTTTATTTATCTTTAATTTGGACCCAAATTACAAAAAAATAAAAAATTAATTAATTAATTTGGACCAAAAAAACTTTCGAGAATTGAGGCAATTTTTTAAGCTTTTTTTTTCCTTCAATGAGTGTTTGATTTATTTTATTTTTTTTCCTTTTTCCAGAATTGATCGTTCTGTTTGATCTTTCTGAAATGCACCAGTTGTGAGGAACAATCATGGCAATTGTGGTTGGACTTATGTGTATAACTAAAACATTGTCATCGGGATAAGTTAAGGTATCCGGCTTAATCATTTTTGCATACATAGCCTTATAGATCGAAAATTATTCGGAACTAAGTACCCCAAAAGCAATGCAATATCTTCAGTAGTTGTGAATGAAAGAGTCACAGAGGGGAGGCTTTTTTGTGAGCCCATGTGATTCCTTGCATGTTGGTTTTTTTTCCTTTTTATTTAAAATCCTCTTGAAGTGATGGAGGCAAAATGAAGTGAAAGAAATACAATGAAGATTGAAAAAGGAAAATAAAATAAAAATAATCCCATTTTCTTTTCAGAGAAAGAAGGAAATTAGTGCATGTTGGTAGCTGCTCTTCTTGGAAGGAGGGGGGAGGGGGAAATTCCTTATAAAAATTATGAGCCTTGATGTACACTATGCACCAAGGGTTGGGGTGGCCATGGCCCCCTTTGGCCTAAGTGTGTCTTCGCCCCTGGTCTTGGGGACCAAGATTGTAAAATAACTACCATTATGTAACATAATGGCTGATAAATGAAAATTGTGCCCAAGTTATACCCTTTATAGTCTATCATAGTAGACATAGACTTTAATCAGTGTAATGCTCATGTGTAAAGTCATAATGGTGGTATGACAATAGAATGGCTCTAGTTACGGCTAGTTCTGATACAAGAGAAAAGGAAGAAAATTTTAAAAAGGAGGAAGGAAAGAATCTGAGCTAGTCATGCTTATAATTTGTCTTAGGGTTGTTGATCTTGTTCCTCTTCTTCATTTGTGCTAGGGTAATGGCTTGAAGCATTAGCATTTTTTGAGGGCTCTCATGCCCACTTTTTGTGCTAAAACAGAAACACCATAGTTTGATATGGTTGAACAATGATTTTTAGGGTGCAATCTCTTCATGGATGGCATGTTTTTAGACATTGGCTAATCTAGGAATTGAGTTTGGGTCCATGCCACATAACTAGTTTCTTGGAATAGGCAAGTTACCAGATTTTTGCATGAGAAGACTGTAGGATTGAAGAGGGTAGAATGCTCTATTGACAGTTTAGGCCATATTTTGTTAACAAACAACCAGATTTGTTCCAAGACGTGTGAACCTATTTATGATGTGGAGCAAGGATCACAATTGTTGATTATATTCTAAGAGGTTCTAGTTTTCAAGTCCATGGTAAAAACTGTGTCCTTTTCTCTTGTTTTATATTGTATATTTTTTCAATCAATTTTGAGAACCAAAAAGACGTAGAAAGATGGTGGAGTGCAGTGGGGTCAAGAGAGGAGAGAGGGTTTTGTCTATTGTGTGTAAATGAAACCACGTATCTTATCTTGAAATGTGGAGGAAGGTCATAAAGGCTGCTATTTTTTGTGAAAGGTGGACATAGGGTGCATTCATGCAACAATGATTGAAAATATGTGTGATGTGGTGGCTAAAGCTTATGGTATAATAGATTTGTTGAATGGAAGGTGTTGTGAGTTGTAGGTGTTGTTTTCAAAAATTGATGATTCCCCACAAGTAAATCAATCAATGGGAATAAAAACTAATGCGGAAAAATTAAATCAGAAGCAACACAAGAATTTTTACGTGGTTCCCTCAATGTGAGGTACGTCCACGGGATCGAAATCCGATTCATCTCCTCTTCCATGGCCTTTTTCCAATCACCTTTCTTTGCATGCTCAATTACTTCTTGGTAGCCCTCCGGTTCCCCTTGATCAGAAATCAACACAAAGTCATTGGGAGGATACTTTCTTGAAGGTTGTCGATCCCTTGTAGATTTTCTTAACTCAAGTTGTGGTGGCTGTTCTTGAGTTGAATGTTCTTCCTCAATTTCTGGCTCAACTTCATTAGGAACATCCTCCACTTCTTCAATAGGTGGCTGCACATCTCCCCCATTTTCATCATCAACTACCGAATAAAAATAACTCCACCGAATTATTTTTGATCCAAACGGCACTCACACAACCAGAACAAAAACCACCAATTTTGATTATGTACCAAGCACTATCTCACCAAAAATTAATGATCACCAATGGTTGCTCACCTTTGAAAAACCAAAAAAAAAAAAAACATAAGGCAGCCGTTCACCATTTTTCTTAGGCAAAACCAATACCAATAATATATTGAATGTAGGGTTTTTTATCAAACCTTAATTGTTTCTAAATTGGATTGGGTCTCCTCAAATATAATATATAAAAATATATTATACCTAAATCAAGTCAAATTAAAATTCTTTAACAAATCAATTGGGTCCCACGCTCCAATAAGGAGGTATACCCAACAATTCTCCCCCTACCAACTTAGGTGGAGATATCAACCATACCCGCCTAAGTTCGACACTTCAAATGTTTGTCCCTCGACAAGGTCTTAGTTAACATATCCGAAATATTATCATCCGTGTGAACTTTTTCGAGTTGCAACAATTTCGAATCTAACACATCACGAATCTAGTGGTATATCACATCAATGTGTTTCGATCTCGCATGAAAAGTAGAATTTTTGCTCAAGTGAATAGCACTTTGACTATCACAATAAAGCACATACCTTTCTTGCTTTAAACCCAACTCTTGCAAAAATTTCTTCAACCATAACTCTTCTTTGCAAGCTTCCGTAATGGCAATAAATTCAGCTTCGGTAGTTGAGAGAGCAACACATTTTTGTAATTTAGATTGCCATGCCACAGCTCCCCCTGCAAATGTCATCAAATACCCCGAAGTAGATTTCCTAAAATCAATATCACCAGCCATGTCAGAATCTGTGAACCCATCAAGCATCGGTTTACCATCCCCAAAACACAAACACATCTTCGAAGTCCCTCAAAGATACCTTAGAATCCATTTTACCGCTGCCCAATGTTCTTTACCCGGATTAGAGAGAAAACAACTCACCACACCAACGGCGTGAGCAATATCCGGCCTTGTACAAACCATGGTGTACATTAAAGAACCAACTGCTGAAGCATAAGGAATTTTCTGCATCTCTTCCTTGTCTTTCTCACTTGTAGGACATTGATTCGAACTAAGCTTGAAGTGACCCGCAAGTGGACAACCAACCGGCTTTGCTTTATCCATGTTAAACCTCTCAAGAACTTTCTTAATGTAGCTTTCTTGAGACAACCAAATCAGCCCCTCTTTGCGATCACGAACAATTTTCATACCAAGTATTTGCTTTGCCGGCCCCAAATCTTTCATAGCAAAAGACTTGCTCAACTTCAATTTCAACCTGTTTGTCATGGTAGAATCTTGACCCACAATTAACATATCATCAACATAAAGCAAAAGAATAATAAATTTGCCATCCGGGAAATTTTTCACAAACACACAATGGTCCGAAGTGGTTTTAGAAAAACCATTATTCATCATGAAAGAGTCAAATTTTTTGTACCATTGCCGCGGGGCTTGCTTGAGGCCATACAAACTTTTCTTCAATTTGCAAACAAATTTCTTTTTCCCTTTTTTCACAAAACCTTCCGGTTGCTTCATGTAAATTTCTTCTTCAAGATCACCATGCAGAAATGCGGTCTTCACATCAAGTTGCTCAACTTCAAGGTTCATACTTGCAGCCATGCCAAGTACAACCCGAATAGAAGACATCTTCACAACCGGACATTCAGATTAGTTTTAATACATTTGTAGTAAATTCAATAAATTAAAGCAATGTTATGAACATTTTCTAACATATTAGTAAATGAACTAGATAATTAAATATTTAACGTTAAAGCTTTAATAAATGATTTTTGTTTTTCATCACTAATGGTTTCTTCAATTTGAAGACCCACTTATTTTTCAGAATTTTCCTCCCCTTAGGCAACTTCACTAAATCATAAGTCTGGTTTTCAAGCAAGGAATTCATCTCCTCTTCCATGGCCTTTTTCCAATCACCTTTCTTTGCATGCTCAATTACTTCTTGGTAGCCCTCCGGTTCCCCTTGATCAGAAATCAACACAAAGTCATTGGGAGGATACTTTCTTGAAGGTTGTCGATCCCTTGTAGATTTTCTTAACTCAAGTTGTGGTGGCTGTTCTTGAGTTGAATGTTCTTCCTCAATTTCTGGCTCAACTTCATTAGGAACATCCTCCACTTCTTCAATAGGTGGCTGCACATCTCCCCCATTTTCATCATCAACTGAAGATGAAGGAGATGGATCCATGTCAATGAGATCACTAGTTTTTTGCTCCGGTTGATCACCTTTGCCAAAGTCTTCAATTGTTTGGTCTTCAAGAAACACAACATCACGGCTTCGAATGACTTTCTTGTCGACCGGATCCCACAATCTATAACCAAATTCATCACGCCCATAGCCAAGAAAAATACATTGTCTTGACTTGCTATCAAGCTTGGACCTCTCATCTTTTGGAATGTGAACAAAAGCTCGGCAACCAAACACTCTCAAGTGCGCATAAGATACATCTTTACCAGTCCAAACTCTTTCTGGAACATCACCATTCAAAGGATAGGAAGGAGACAAATTGATCACGTCAACCGCTGTCTTCAATGCCTCACCCCAAAAGGATCTTGGCAATTTAGCTTGTGAAAGCAAACACCTTATTCTTTCCACAATGGTGCGGTTCATCCTCTCGGCAACGCCATTTTGCTCACATCAATGTGTTTCGATCTCGAATGAAAAGTAGAATTTATACTCAAGTGAATAGCACTTTGACTATCACAATAAAGCACATACTTTTCTTGCTTCAAACCCAACTCTTGCAAAAATTTCTTCAACCATAACTCTTCTTTGCAAGCTTCCGTAATGGCAATAAATTCAGCTTCGGTAGTTGAGAGAGCAACACATTTTTGTAATTTAGATTGCCATGCCACAGCTCCCCCTGCAAAAGTCATCAAATACTCCGAAGTAGATTTCTTAGAATCAACATCACCGGCCATGATAAAGTGTAAAGTATTAAGAACTTATGATACCAAGAACAACTTTTAGTGCTCCACGAATAGTATCCTCTGGAATGTTTACGAAAGGTTCCTGGATACACAATTTCAAATATCAGTTCTTCTATTTGGAGAATTAATTCAAATTAAAGAACTTACACCATTCAAGCAATCATGTATATTACACAATTGAAACATTCGACAATTGTCAATTTAAAACAAAAAGATCAATTCATATAACACTAAATCCTCAAAATTATGAAAATTGTAACATTCATAACCTATTCAACATAAACATATCATTGAACCATCAAGCTCACAATCAGTCTCCTAGATTATAAGATATATCATTTCCAATCTTTCTATCACATTATTATAGGCCAGAACATTGCTTTAAAACGGCCACCAACATAAGAAACCCTCCTTAACTGTAGCTTGATTGCTTGAGACTTAATGTCTAACGTAATTGGCAACTTTGAAGGCTTCATAAGCATTAGATGATAAAAATTTTAAAACCTTATGTTGCATTTGGATGGATGAATTTGAAATTAGGGGATTTGAGGTCAAGATAGACAAATCTATAATCTATATCCCATAAGGATCCTTGTGCAACTAAAATCCTTGTTGGGGAGAAATCCAAATAACTATTATTGCAGTATTATTTCAAAACCATTCATATGAAGCTTTTAAATCATTATTAAAATCTATAACTTAATATTATATATCTAAATTGGATACAAAACATTTAAATGATCAACACCATTTCCCTGATCAACACCATCACAGTTTCGTAGTTCTCAATCGGATCAATTGAAAACCCTACCAAAACACTGAAGTGGGGAAAAAAACTCAAAAGTGGGAAAAAAAAAAAAGGGGGAAACAAACACATAGTACTAAACCAAATCTTACAAACTTGATTTAGAGCAATCCAAATACCTAAAAAACCCTAATTAACAAATCAATTTAAGGTTTAGAAAAACAAAAATCAAAATCAAAATGAGTACTCTGTTATATGATCAAAGCCCCAACTCTTCTGGATATATGATCTCCGAGCCCTAAACGATGAAGCGCGACGATAATGTGACTCTACCGTGAATGTACACAAGGCATCTCGCGTTATACTTGAGGAGCAACGCAACAGCACAAGGGTTATAGGAGCGTGAGCAATCGAAGCAAATTCAACTCGCTCGGCGGCTAAGATTTCGACAGTGCACGTGCTTCACAAAGTCGTTTGGATAACTACGCTGGGCGTTATGTCACACCGACCCTTTTTCTCATGGAGTTAGTGTTAGTGAAATCACCTCGGGTTGGGGCCTTGAGATCGCTGCCATATGAAAAATAAACGCGTGTTGGGCTGTCTCGCCTCGCGAGAGGAACCCCAACATCACCGTCATCCTCTAAGTGAGGGGAGCGAGTATCACTTCACTGCGTCGGACACGAATTGGTTAGTGCAGAGCTGGTGGAGTATACCAAACCCGCTTGCCCCGTCTTGAGTACCAGGGAGCACGTGCATGCCATCGCTCGGCCTTCACTTCCTGCATAAGGGCATTCTCGAATACCGGAAGAACAAACCACATCTCTTATCATACCCCCCCACAAAACTGCGACCCAATCCCTGATACCACATCATCTAGTCAGCTATGGGAACGCTCAAACATCCCGATGCACCGCAAAGGCGCGAATGGTGAACCTCTCGGAGTACTGCATTCCCTCACAGAACAAGACCTCGCGTATCTAAAACAATACCGGTTGCCTGGAGGTGATAACTCTTCAAGTCACACGCAAAGTAGGTCAGCTCCGCGAAAAGTATAAGGCAATCGACCACGCTCGTCAACTCGTGCTCTATTAATTTTCTTCATTAGCGATGTCTCCTCTCGATCTCGATTGCGCGTCGACACATGTCCTCAAGGTCACCGTCTCTAAGCCTTTAGACGACATCTACCATCACAAGTATGGGCTGCGAGGCGGAACTTGAGGCGCACACGAAGATTCGAGCTCACAGACCAATGTGCACACCACCAGCAGCGAAGAGTATCTGCTCGATAGACGGGGTAGGCTAATATCTCGGCGCACTGCCACTCGCCGCATAGTGCTCCTCTACATACTCCATGCGTCTTCTCCTTATTTAGGCCTTATTAAGTTTGCAGGACATACGACCTCTACTGAGAGTAGTATTGGTCTCAAATGCCAAAATTGCGTTATGTAACCAACATTGTGCGGATTAAACTCAACCACAAATTCGTAACGGGCCTCAATCCCCCGGATGATAAAATTGACCGGGTACTACATAATCTATACAATCAGTTTCCGATCGCAACTATGAAACTACACACTTCATTCATCGATCCTCATCATTGCGCTCCTTATTCATGAAAGATTTTCTCATATGTGTCCCTTTCACTGTTTAGCACAGATACTTATTTGGATGTCTCGACATCTTCACTTTTCGAATACTTTTACTATATATGCCTTATCAGAAACATCCTTCTTACACTCCACTGATAGAGCGAGTTGGTGCTCTTCTATAGTTTTCGTGAAAGGGCGAGGGATATATCCCCAGCAAGCTTCCGGTAAGGCTAAACCTCCCGCGCACCTATCGTACGTTGGGCGCGCATTCAAAAAGAGTGGTATGTCCGAGATCGCTGCAGACTTAGTCTGGCCCTAAGGGGGTGGTCATTTTTCCAACTGAACTGCCGGAGAGCACTTATAGTCTTGCCCCAAGTCCCCGTGCTCTAGACATCACCACAACACGAAAGGACCCCTCCGAATCCGGAGACTCACAATCCCAGAGACCCTCCTTCGATAGGGCTGTACCTCGACCAACCCAGGCGCTCCGAATCAGAATAACGCTCATATCCCACGTCGGCCGCTGAAAGAAGCGATACACCCGAGACGCGAGATGAGAGGCGAGAGTTCCAACTGTATAATGTCCGTCTTGGAAGAATGAGAGCTCTACCAGGTGTCTACTCCTAGCACTAATCAACGATAAACCCACGAATGGACCGCGCTCTAAAGTCTCGCCAAGGAACTTCAGTCGACCCTAGGTGTTCGAATGGCAACACCAAAGCGGTAGGACTGAAATCTCCGGCACATACCGAAACTCGGTGGATTTGAGCCAATTCGTGATATCCACGACGGGGCTACTATACCGAACTCAGAGAGAACGGCGAATCTTAGTCCCATCGGACACCTTAGGCTCCTGTATAGCTCCGAATCATCTGCACTGCCTCCCATCGCGAATATGTGATGCGGCATACAGCCGAGCACTCCAGAACCTAGCTCCCGGATGACCCCACGGACGTGCCATTTCCAAAAATGGGACTTTCGCGCTCACCGCGAGAATCCGAGACTTTGGTTGGCCAATCGTGACTAACCATACTTCCGCAAACTATGCGTAACGCTCTGACACCACCGAGAAGGGATCTCTAAGTTCAGCCTCTAAAAGGTCGATCCCACTTGCTCCAACCATGGTGCTGCGCTGCTCCCGAATCAACGGACGAATAATAAGGCATGTCATCCACAAAGAACCCTTGGAGTTTGCGCCACATCCGGATTGAGAGATCTCCAATAGAAACGGTCGCCCGGAATAATCTCGCGATATACTGGCGACAATATCCGATCAAAGGACCGCCTAAGGTGTCATACACCAAAGGGGCCACAAGCTCAGGAGACTGTTGGCTCTCAATTCGGTTGAAATATCAAACGACGGAAGTCCGACGAGCTCTCATAATGGTCATACCGGAGACTTAGTCGGCCCTAAGGTGTCCAGCCACGCGCAGAGGGGACGCTATCCGCTCTAGATGCCGTGATATCCTCGCTCCCGGAACGCTCTAAGCGAAGATCAGTAGCTACGGCGTAAAGCGCGCTCCGAACCCGAGACGTAGTTTTGACCTATAATCTTGAGAGATGCAAACCCGAGAAAAAACAGGCGCTCCGATCTGTGCACCAATAGCTGTCACGGCCCTAAAGCTGTATCCATATGCACCCAAAAGGAGCGGGCTGTCCATCAAAGAATCTCGCTGATATGATAGCATCTCGGGTCTATCGTAGCGCACGATCAGCTTCCGCGTACACCGACATGAGCGCTACACGACAAATCTCCCAGGAAAGGAGCCTTAGTCGGCCTAGAGGTGCCAACTATCCTTAATGCGGCTCGTATATACGGAAGGGACGTGTGGGCGGTGCTTTTGCCCCACAAGGTGAATCAGCACTGAATCCAGTCGAAGCACAAGCGCCCACGCTCGAGCAGAGAATTCCTCGCAGGCTAAAAGACTTTTACGTAACTCAAGGCCACCTACAGGTGGTCCTCGCTGCACCGAAAGCGCACCGTCGAAAGATCCGTGACGATACATGTTGAAGAGTCCGCAGATCGTCGAAGAGCCCGCTAACGAAGGGCCCCTCCCGAATAGGCACTCCAGTAGAACACAGTAGAAGTCGCGTATCCCTGAAGAGTGTCGACATCAAAACTACACAAAGGGAATCTTGGCGCCTAAGAAAGTACTCAGGAGTAACTCGAATTAGGCTACAAAGGCGCCAATCGTGATACTCCCCATCGCAGGGTGCTCACGACAGCACATCGGGAGATCTATGACTCTCGACCTCCACTCACTAAGCCTGATAATGAGGCACACCTAAGAGAGGGCTCTGAATCCACCAGGAGACCTTCTAGCGGCGCCTTAAGGCGTAACATCATCAAACAGAAGGGCGCTCCCGAATCCGACATGAGAAAAGTCTATTATGCCCAATCGTAAGCGATACCAGTGGCATCCAAGAGAAGGCGGCACCCTGAGCACATCCGAGCATCAAGTGCGACCCCTAACGAGAGTTGTCTGCACACAATGGGCGGTCTAGCATCCGCACACGAGACTGAGACAGTCGGCGCTAAGGCGTGTCCATACTACCGAAAAAGGCGCTCCATATTAACATCGCCGAGCGAACCCGAGATGAAAATAACATCCAGCAAACCCCACATAGACACTCCTGACTCGTTAAGGCCGAGCTATATTACGATAGACGGTAAATTTGGAAGCCTATAAATACGTACGGTACCCTCTGAAGCGTAACCCCCTCCTGGAGTCATCAAGATACCTGCTCAAACATGACGCGAACCGTTATGCGCTACTGAAGATCCAACGCATATGAGAGATCATCATGCACGCCAAAGGAGCTAAGGTCGTAGAGCGCCTAAGATCGGAGGCATTGGACAAGCAAGATAAGGGAGCTAACTTGTCTCGCTCACATCCAACTTCCATATTACAGGCTCGCAATATGCTCAAAGTACAATCAGAGAGATATGAGCAATGTCACGCTTCTCTGGATCGAATTAGAGGACACACACTGAGCCTACGGAGAGTATTTGCTGAATACCAGAAAACAGGTGATCTCGGGGTGCAATGCAGCATCTATTCTTAGATCATCTATGGAGGACACCCAAGGGTAGTAGGTGAGTCTTGCCTCAAAAGGCCAGCCTGGCGCGCGTGGTTGTCAATCTCACATCTTTATCAACAGGTACCGTCGATTCCGCTAAGCCACTGCGGTGCTACCGTCTTGCACCGTGCCTTCACAGGCTCTCTGAGTCTGTCTTAATAAGACTATAGCTGCAAACTCTCCGTTTCGTGGCCGTGAATCAATTGTGAATATCACACACTACCGGCCTGATCAATCCCCCTTCGCACTGATCTGGGCCTGCGTGCACCACCCTACATCTATGATGCACGCACTCTCGTGACTTATAGAATGGAGCCTGTTGGACTTTCGTCATTGATTCGCTAGAGCCAGAATGTCCGCTGTCCTCTGACAACTTCTAGAGGTGCATACTACTCACTTGTCGGCGGGTGGCAAAACCTTCATGGCCCAGATCGTCCGCAACAGCCCTGCATTGTCGAATCTATAGCAGTTGATTCGATAGCTTTCCGCTCCCCCGATGCGCAGCAATTCAATACGCTTTGTAGACTCCGGGCGAGGCTACTGGAAGAAGAAGCATGTTCCTGACCCCCTATCCCTTCTGCGGGCAAACAGAACCTGTGACCCGCTGGCCACACTTGTAACAAGTGTATATTTCTCCCTGACTGCTCTCCCCGAGCCTACACTAGGCACTCGGAAAGTCGATCTAGAGACTGCAAATTACCTGAGACTGTGAGGTTCGAACCCCCTGCTCCTGCCATCACTCTGACTACCTGGCTCCTCTTGAGCCTCTGCGACCCTCTCTCTCCTCCTGCATCATAAGCTCATATGAGCCTGCTGCAGTCCACAGGTCTCCTATATCTCGAATATAACCCTCACAATTCTTCAACTGAGCCCGCCTCAACTTTCCCGCTCAAACTCA
>NW_021025795.1:0-31999 GCF_004153795.1 Camellia sinensis | reverse complement strand
CTTATAGCAACGGCGTTCCTCAGACGCCACTGCTTCAGGTGCAAACCTAGACAGACTGGTAAAAGTAGCCTCAAACTCGGCCACTGACAAGCCCTGCTGATTAAGCCGGCTAAACTGATCCCTCAGCTTCTCCCTAGCTGCTGCTGATAAAAACCTCTCCTGAAAAGCATTCACAAACGCCTCCCAAGTACCACCAACACGAGCCTTCTCGTACTTCCACCATTGACCCGCATCTCGCTTCAGTTGGAAGGATGCCAAGGTCACTTTCAGTGCTCCGTCCTTGATGCCAAGCATCTCGAACGTCTTACTCATTTTCTCTAGCCACTCATCAGCCTTCAGTGGCACCTTCGGATCCCCAATAAACTCATCCAGATTAGACCGAAAGAACTCCCTCTTCAAGAAAGAAGGCCCTGCCTCAGATGCCTGATTCCCAGCTCTAAGAATACCCAAAGCTCCTGCTATCTCTCTGGCCAAGGCATCCATGGCCTGTTGACCCACTGGCTCAGCCACATTGGCCTGGCCAACCCCCTCCTGCACTGCCGGAATCTCACCCGGTAACGGTGCTTCCTGCCTCACAGGTCCACCACGCCTAGCACCTCTTCCTCGTCCTGACATCCTAATAAAGGTAACACAGAACATTAGCACATTCACAAATGTGCCGAAACTAAACACTCACGTCCTAATGCATGGACAACTGTAATTCACTCCACATAAGCACATAATCACATAAGCACTTACGAATTTCATTTTCGGATAATGATAGTCCCGAGGCATTGCTAGAGTTCCGGTTAGAAACAGCATTGATCAAGTGCTTTTCCAACAAGACTCCCAGAAATCCACGGATCCAATCAACATCCCAGAAATTGAATCCCATACCCACATAGTCACATAAGCATGTTATCAAACAAACTCATAGCATATGATACTATATCAAAGTCTCTATCAAGCGAGACGAACCCATTGTGATTCTAATCACTTCCCACGTACCCAAAGTATTCGAACCCGGTACGCTCTGATACCAAGTTGTAGCGCCCTCAAAATAGTAACATTCAAGAACTCCAAAAAATCAAAGGGATATGAAGAATGCCCAATATCCTTTGCAAGAATCTAAAAAATAAAATAAAAACAAAGCACATGGAAACCGTCGATGTGACGCCCTCAAAATAATAGCATTAAACCCATTAAATAAGACATGCATTGATATTCAAAGTTCCACATTCTTCATATATCAGAGTTTCATTACAAAAGGTATTACATGTTAACAACAAAAGCAAATGCCTTACAGGCTTACAGCTTTCCAAGTTAACACTTGGTTACACCAAAAGAGTACTAACTCGTACACATTAAGCCCTTGGCTTGTATTTACATGTAATACATCAAAAAGTAAAAACGACACCAGTGTGTCCGCCTCTAGCCTCCCAAGTTATGTCCTTGGAGGTGGCATGCTTCCTGTACCTGAAAATGATATTCCCATATAGGGTGAGCCACAGCCCAGTAGAAATACACTAAACCAACCAACCCCAACATCTCAAAATACCAAGATTTAAAGACAGAATTCATAGAGAGGAGTAGGATATCCCTACCTCGAAGTTTGAGCCCAAAAGGAGATGAAGACTCAAAGACCAACGTGCTCTAAATCCAAACTTTTTCAGATTAAAACAAAGCCCCCAATGCCCTCTATCTTTTTAACAAAGGCTCTAGGCTAGATTCACACCCTAGGGAGATCAAATTTTAGAGAGAGTGTAAGTTTAGAGAGAGAGAGTCACGGATCTCGGTTTTTAGAAAAGGAAGAGGTGGAAAAGTGATGTTTAAAATCGCTACTGTCCGCTGATATAACACACTCTCGCTCGAGCGAAGACTTTGTCGCTCGAGCGACCAGACACAGAAACTCTCGCTTGAGCCAAGGAACTCTCGCTCGAGCCAAAAACTCAAAAGTGCGCTCGAGCCAAAGATTTCTCGCTCGAGCCAACAACTCGACCCTTCAGGTCTCCAACCAGAAGCACGCTCGAGCGACCAACTACTCGCTCGAGCGAAGAACAAACCAGACCGCTCGAGCCAAGAAAAGCTCGCTCGAGCCAGAAAACACAACTCTCAGGTCCAGAACCAGATACAAGCGCTCGCTCGAGCGAAGACACTCTGGCTCGACCCACCAGACACAAACTCAACTCTCGCTCGAGCGGCAAACCCCTGGCTCGAGCGAAGGTCCAAAAATCTGGGCAGCCACACTAGGTTTCCTAACACAACCAACCTGTAACAAACCTGCCCAACACATCCTATAACTCAAATACAAAGTAAAAAGGATGTAAACAAGGTAATAAACAACTACCAACATCTACGGACTCATGTCCGGATCACTGTTCAACAAGGGGTGAACCCGGGATCGCTATAGTCGAGGTTGTTGATCTTTGTTTTTGAGAACTACCTTGATTTTTGTTGCCATCAATAAAACATCAACATTTCAGACCATTAGTTTCTATTAACCGATTCATGCATGTTAATGTCCACAAATTGATTAACTTTCTGCTATTTGAATTGGGTTTCCTATGTTTTAACTTCAATTTCGTCAATTATGCATCAACTTCAACACTGAAAGAAACCATTGGTTTCTAAACATTAGTTCCAACATTTAAAGACACTAATTACTACAGCTTTTAAGATAGAATTTAAAATTTAAATTCAAGCACCAAAAGGCAAGAACAATTAGTACTATCAAGATTTATGCTTCAATTAGTATGTGATGCTCCTAATAAATGACATAGCGAAATATTTTACATGTGGGATAATGTTGGCCCACCTTTGTTGGTTGGTAGTTGAGAGACATTGAATGACTTGGTGTGTTTTGTGGTTCTTTAAGAGCAAACAACCAAAGTTACTATCGCGAGCAAACAACCAAAGTTACTAAAAAAAATATATAAAATAAAAACAAGAGAGAATAATTTCCTAAAACTAAAGCCAAATAGAAGGATCACACGTCCACCAATTCAATAATTTTAAATTTAACACTTTCTTTACATTGTCTCAATTACCAAACAAACCTAAAGCACATCCACAATTAAATAATGATAGTGTAGTTTGAAGGAATGGACACCAAAAGAAAAAGAACAAAAACAAATAAAAAGAAAACCCATAAAGTGTAGCTAAAGTCTACATAACCTACTAACATTCACTCACTAAGTTTATGTAATGGATATAAAAGTTTTGAATTGAGTTTGAAATGAATGATGTGACATATGATATTTGATTCAAAAACTTACAACTTATAACCAAACACACAATTCAAAATTCTATTCAAAACTCATAAAAAAAATTACAAAATTACAAAAATATTTTTTATTTAAAATATAAAAATAACAGGTAAAAAAAACCGAACACTGTTCCAGTCAACCAGACGGACGTCCGGAGGATGACCGGGTAGACGTGTTTTGAAAAGTGGGTGTGAAATCAATTTTGAAAGCGCTAACCAAACACTACACTCAAACCAAGGGGTGGAACTTGGATTCCAGAGCTCTACCAAACAAAACCTATATGTTTCACTTTCCACACATTCCATTGTCACATTCAACAATGGTAATGAGCTCAATTAAAACCACCAAACCACCATAACATGTAAAATCTCTAAACATTAAAACACATTTATTTTTAAAAGAATACATTTAAACCCATTAAGGAAGAACATATATAAACCTACTTTTAGAATTAACACCAAGTAGAGAAAAATAAAACAAATTAAACCTATTAAGGAAGAATTGACAATGTCAATGCAAACACAAACAATCAGCAACCCCCCTTCCTACATTTATTTTTCTTCATTCATTTTGTCATTTTTCTTCTCTCTTGTTTTTTAAATCCATATCAATTTCCCATTTTCTCCCACATGAGCTTGTACAAATAGTTGTCCATTCAGGATCACTACCAATAACTTTAAAAGGATTCCAAATTAAACAAGGCTGATAAAGAATACTGTGCGTTAGCAATAATTGAAAACAAACTAAAAAAATCAAAGAAATTAACTCGCTTCAGCTTATTTTGCCATTCATTCATTGGTTTTTAAACCAATTATGCTAGCTGCTAGGCTCATCACATATCTTTTAAGCACATTGGTGTGAGCTGATGGCAACTGAATATTAGCGTATAACGCATAATTAATCAACATGCCAATCATCAAATATCCTTTTGAATAGTGGATATTTATAAGGACATAAAAATCCAGGAATATTTTATGGTGACGCATATGTGAAACGCCAGAAAAACAACAAATGCCATTCTAGATGGCATCTATAATCTTATATTAAAGCCACGTCATTTTAGTGAAAAATATTTGCTATTTTTTTCTTTTGGAGTTTTGGGACCACCTCTTATCTCAGGTTGTTTTTTTTTTTTTTTTGGTACCTTGAAAGAAAAGATTACAAAAGAAGTATAAAATTCTCTTAATGAAGCACAGTGACCCCATTCGAATCATCTACAATGATTCAAAGGTAAATTCTCTGTCATGTACTCTGCCTTTTGCATCAATTTTGTACTTTTAATTACAATTAACTCGATTTTAACTAGAGAGCGAGAGGGAGAGGAAGTGAATCACCATGAAAACCATGAGGCTCTAATGGTCTTCAAAACTCCAAAACAATAGCAGTCACACCTGGACAAACAAAAAAACAAGAAAAGACTTTGTTCAATAACGTATCCTTTAGGCGGAAAAAATTATCCAAAAAAACTACAAATCAAACTCATACTATTCATGTGTTCCGAAACAAAAAGGTGAAGGAAACCAAATATAATAAAACAGAAAGTTCTATACGTTGAGAACAATGTCTATGAGATTTATGGCCAAAACTGGACAATAAAAACAAAGGAATGGTAATAAATTAGTGACATAATAGCTGAATTACAAATATGAAACCTAATAATCAACACTTCATATAATAAAGGAATACCAAAATCAAAGTGGTTCACAGCTACTCTTAGTTATCTACATAGAAATTTTTAAGAAAAAAATAATCAACACTTCATATAATCCAAAAGGTAGTATATAGAACTACTTACAATAATTGGAAAAGCAAAAATCATCAAACACTAATAAGAAGTTCAATTTTAGGTTCCAACCACATCATATCTCAGGTCTTAGACACGATTTCAGGTTTTAAAGTTCAATTTTTAGGTTCTGAACAACGAATACAACATTAGAAAAATTGATTCAGCAAATAAAATTAATTTCCAGCCAATAAAAAAGTTTTTGAACATAAAATTGAGCATGTAGCATAATTGTTAGCCTTAGAGACATGGAATTCAACACTTGGGCACATTATTGCAGGAAATAGACAACTTTCCAATTCATACTGGCATTTTCGCCAACTTACATTTTGCCTCTTTGAAACTACATCAAATCCATTAATTCAATATCAAAATTTAAATACATTTAAAAGTATAAATTTTATTAAAAAATTTAAAATTACACCAAATATAAAAATATAAAAAAAAAAATCATTTTTTATTTTATTTTGTCTTTATAGACTTTTTTTATATAAATTTTTTACTTTTTAATCATATCTAGATTAACTGAATTTAAAATTTAAAATTTTTAATAAAAATATTAATAAAATTCACTTAGAACAAAAAAAAATGTATTGAAAATTCAAAAATAACTTTTGCAATTCTAAATCAAACATAGTATTAGTTTTTCAATTTTATTTTTTTTAAAGATATATTTTTTTATTGTTATAAATAAATAATTGAATATCCATAATGATTGTCCATCAACCTACAAGCTCTGTCTCATGACAATTCAACACCATGCAAAGTTTGTCTCATAATTGTCCATCACCATTGTTGCGGCAATAAGATTTTAGATCTACTGACACTTATTTAGATCCTTCAAACATAGTATTAGTTTTTCAATTTTTTTTTATTTTTTCTACATTTCTCTTTTATGTCTCTTTGTCTCTATTTTGTCGATAGAAAAATTAAAATTTGTAGAGGCAATTGTCAAAGGATTCAAAGCACACTTTCTCTTTATGTCTCTTTGTCTCGTTTTGTCGATAGAAAAATTAAAATTTGTAGAGGCAATTGTCAAAGGGTTCAAAGTATACTTTTCTCTCATTAAACTCGTAATTCTTCTGCAATTCTACGTCATTGTAGACCTCTCTTACACTATACGAAAATGTCACACACCCCTGTAGTATTTGACCTTCCTAAAATTCCTAAAGCTATCATGATACATGAGGTATCAATTTACTCCCCTCTATTGAAACTAGTATAAAGTCTCACTTTACCTATTCCCCTCTGAAACTATCACGAAGTATTACTTTACTACCTAAACTATAAAATGATACAATTAAACCCTTCAATAAATATACTAATTTACTCGTTATTCCATCTTTGGCATTTAATTTTATAAGTTCTACTCATCTACTGGAAATTTCACTTTGCTAATAGTTAAATTACACCTAAACATTAAGACTAAATTTCACTATTTGAAAAGACTGAAATTTCACTAGTTGAAGATAATGAAATAATTATTACTATCAAGTTTTAATTAAACAATATTAAAATTGTTGTAATTACACACATTATAGAACAAATTAGACAACAAATTAATTAAGAAAATTAAATTATCGTTAGCTAATTAAAAATATAGTGACAATCACTTGTTGCTCCAACAGAACCATTGGTGACATCTCTCTTTAACTCATAAATTTTCCATTTACTCGCTAGTTCGTCTTTGCCTTTAATTTTATAATATTTACTTCTTTAGTAGAAATTTCACTTTTTTAATAATTTCGCCAAAATATTAAAGTTAAATTTCACTATTTAAAGATAATGAAATTTCACTAGTTGAAATGATGGTATGTTTTATGACAACGATGACAATGATAATGAAGATGGTGGTAATAGCGATGGTGGATTCATAATGGTGGTGGTGGTGGTGGTGGGGTGGTAGTGGTGGTGACAGTGACAGTGATGGTGATGGTGATGATAGTTGCAACAATATTAGTGATGATTGTAGCGATTGTGAGGTTATAATGGTGTATGTTGATGCTTGTGTATAAATATTTATAAATTCAATCAGCATTAAATAATTATGTAATTTTATGTAAGAAATTCGTCATAATTGAAATGACTTTTATCCTACAAACTCAATTATAATTGGATTCAAATGGATTGGACAAAGGGTACCACCTCTTACACCAACACCACCAAATTATGAAAATGACTTTTAAATAATATATGCTTTGCAAAAAATATATATATAAAAAATTCTCATTTAGAATTATGTTGAGACTATGAAGCATGGGTATGTCGACAAACATATCATACCCGTATCGGGTAGTTACCGAATTATGATTTTTTTTTCCCACTCAATTTTAAATTCACTGGTAGTTAATCAAGTCTATTGAAATTAATTAAGGTAATAAACTAGTTACAATTGCACGCGTAAACACATAGTACCCAATGAATTTTTGCCAAAAGTCACATTTTACTTGCCCAAACCTTTTGCTGACTAAATGTTTTGGTCGCCGCTTTGTCATTGAATGATTGTCGAGAAAGGTAATTGGCAACTAAAAAACATTTAGTCGTTGAAAGTCCACAATTGGCGACTAATTTTTTAGTCGACAAAAGCTTTCAATTAAATTTAATATGACATTTTCAGCGACTAAAATTTTGTGTTGCCAAAATCTTCAATTGTTTAGCTACTAAAATTTTAGTCGCCTAAGGTATAATATTTTTAGTTTTGGCTACTAAATATTTAGTCACCAAAAGTTTTTTTTTTTTTTTGTTACTAAATCATTAGTCGCCTAAAGTCTTATTTTTTATGGCTACTAAATATTTTGTCGCTAAAAGATTTGTTTTCATTTAATTCTTTTTTTTAGCTACTAACTATTTAGTCACCAAAAGATTTGTTTTCATTTAATTCTTTTTTTAGCTACTAACTATTTAGTCTCTAAAAAGATTTACTCAATTTTTGGCTACCATTTGTTTAGTTGCCAAAAACATCATTTTATGTTTTTTTTTTTTTAATTAATTTGTCCACACCCATAACCTGCATGTATTTCATGCAACTTGTACGGGGAGTACAAACAAAACCATACATATATTATCACCCATTCCACAATCTGCATTCATTTCACTTCCAACCATCTAAAAATGAATAACTTTAAATGTCAAATTCCATACAAATCAAGTATATTCCAATTTAAAATAATATTTCCGTACAAAATAAATAATCATATGAAAATCTTGTCCTCCATACACAAAAATATATTTGGCATGATATAAATTACCATGGTAATTTATACTACGACAAAAGGTAATCTATATATCACAGCAACAATTGTCTGTTCCATGCCAAAAGTACTATGTACCCCATCAAAAGTATTATGTACAAGTAATACAAATCACTACAAAAAGCAGAGGACAACAAAAAAACGGGATTATACAAAAGTGAAAATTGTCCTCCGTACACAAAAATGGAATACCACAAGTCCATGCCAAAAGCTATCGACAAAATAAATAAATAAATACACCCATTAGGTTGCAAGCAAGAAAAACTAAAAACTGTTGGCAAAATTTATATACTAACTGAATTTCACTTTCTTTATTTTTATCTCGATAACCAAATAGAGCACCTAGGGTTGCATCTTTTAAGCTTTTTTGTTTCATCATTTTTTCATCAATTTGCCAATCTTCCAAGTTCAATCAGTGTGGTAGATGTTTGCATATTGATTGATTGACTCCAATAACATAGCCCCAACACATAAGCTTAATTGTAAAAAAAGTGTTTAGGGTCTTCTTTCAAGAACATCATAATTATTTCATTTCATTCACGGATATATATATATATATATATTTGTATATGTTTGTAGAGACATACATGGTTGATTCATGGGTAGTCTTTATTAGTTTGCAAGCAAGAAAAACTGAAATTGGTTAGATTTAGATGAAAAGATTATAGAACAACTTAATTTCACTTTCTTTCTAATCTCAAGAACCAAACAAAGCACCTAGGGTTTCCGTCATTGTGAATTATGTTTCATCATTTTTCTACCCATTTGGATAATACAACCTACCACATGGCACAATATATATATATATATATATGTGTGTGTGTGTCACAAAGCTATGGATTTGATTTGCTTTTACAAACCTCTCCCCCAGTTTTTTTTCAACTATGTTTAAGGCGTTTTCGACTCTAACTCCCAATGTACGTGTGCTAATTACATCTCGTCTATCCCCACAGGTCCTATTTGTCATAAGGAAGCTGCCTGTGACATCCATAGAGTGGTTCGGGAGCTGTTTTGCATTTTCACCCCCCCGAATGCCTTCTTTCGACTATAAGGCATTTTCGAATCTAACTCCCAATGTATGTGTGCTAATTACATCCCGTCTGTACCCACAGGGCATATTTGTCATGAGGAGCCTTCCCATAACATCCACATAGTGGTTCGGGGGCTGTTTTGCATTTTCGCCCCCCCCCCCGAACTCCTTTTTTCGACTAAGTTTAAGGCATTTCTGACTCCAACTCCTAACCTACGAGTGCTAATTACATGATGTCTGTCCCTACGTGTCCTATTTTTCGTGAGAAAGCTACTCATGACATCCGTAGAGTGGTTCAGGAGCTGTTTTGCATTTCGCCCCCCCGAACAGCCTTTTTCGACTAACTGTAAGGCGTTTTCAACTCTAACTCCCAATGTACATGTGCTAATTACATCTCGTCTGTCCCTATAGGTTCTATTTGTTACCAAGAACCTTCCCGTAACATTCACAAAGTGGTTCGGAGGCTGTTTTGCATTTTCACCCCCCGAATGCCTTTTTTCAACTAAGTTTAATGCAATTTTGACTCCAACTCCCGACCTACGTGTGCTAATTAAATGCCGTCTATCCTTACGTGCCTTATTTTTCATCAGAAAGCTGCCTGTGACATTCATAGAGTGGTTCGGGGGCTGTTTTTCATTTTTGCCCCCTCCAACAACCTTTTTTGACTAAGTTTAAAGCGTTTTCGACTCTAATTCTCAATGTACGTGTGCTAATTACATCTCGTCTGTCTCCAAAAGTTCTATTTGTCACCAAGAGCCTGCCCGTAACATCCACAGAGTGGTTTGGGGATATTTTGCATTTTTCGCTCCCCGAATGCCCTTTTTCGACTAAATTTAATGCATTTTTTACTTCAACTCCCAACCTACGTGTACTAATTAAATGTTGTCTGTCCCCACATGTCCTATTTTTCATAAGGAAGCTTCCTGTGATATCCATAGAGTGGTTTAGGGGCTGTTTTGCATTTTCAACCCCCAAACGACCTTTTTCGACTAAGTTTAAGGCGTTTTTGACTCTAACTCCCAATGTACGTGTGATAATTACATCCCGTCTATCCCCATAGGTCCTATTTGTCACCAGAAACCTACCCGTAACATCCACAGAGTGGTTTGGGGGCTATTTTGCATTTTTGCCCCCTGAACGGCCTTTTTCGACTAAGTTTAAGGCGTTTTCGACTCTAACTCCCAATGTACGTGTGCTAATTACATCCTGTATCTCTCCACAGATCCTATTTGTCATGTGGAAGCTTCCTGTGACATCCATAGAGTAGTTCGGGGGCTATTTTGCATTTTCGCCCTCCAAATGCCTTTTTTCGACTAAGTTTAAGGCGTTTTCAACTCTAACTCCCACTGTACGTGTGCTAATTACATTCTGTCTGTCCCCACAGATCCTATTTGTCATGAGGAAGCTTCTCGTGACATCCATAGAGTAGTTCGGGGGCTGTTTTGCATTTTTGGCCCCCGAACTCCTTTTTTCGGCTAAGTTTAAGGCGTTTTCGACTCTAACTCCCAATGTACGTGTGATAATTACATCCCGTCTGTCCCCACAGGACGTATTTTTCACGAGGAGCCTGCTCATAACATCCATAGAGTGTTTCAGGAGCTGTTTTGCATTTTCGCCCCCCCAAACGCCTTTTTTCTGACTAAGTTTAAGGCATTTTTTAAACTAACTCCTAACCTACGTGTGCTAATTACATGTCGTCTGTCCCCACATGTCCTATTTGTCATGAAGAAGCTTTTCATGACATCTATAGATTGGTTTGGGTGGTGTTTTGCATTTTCGCCCCTTGAACGGCCTTTTTCGACTAAATTTAAGGCGTTTTCGACTCTAACTCCCAATGTATGTGTGCTAATTACATCCCGTCTGTCCCTATAGATCCTATTTGTCAGAAGAAACATACCCTTAACATCCATAGAGTGGTTCGGGGACTGTTTTGCATTTTTGCCTCCCGTACGCCTTTTTTCAACTAAGTTTAAGGCATGTTCAACAGAGTTGGGAAAGTAATTGGGACACCATTTCTAAAACCTGGGGATAAATGCAAGCTACTATTCCCAATGTGCAAATGTAAGTCTTACCTCTTCTATGCATTCTCTTTTAATTGACCTATGGAACAATTGCCTGAAGTTTCTTCTGGCTAGACAAGCTAGAATCATTTACAAAAAGAAATGCATAGGCACTTTTGGTACTGTGCATCCAGATGTATGCATAATATTGCTCAAGAAAACTTATTTTAGAAATGAAACTACTTGAATTAGTTGTTGTAAGATTCCTTTGTTTTCTTGCTGTTATAATATCCTTAAGGGGGAATAGGTTGAAAAGCATGCCTTTGATCATAATGACCTATATTTTGGAATGTGTGCCAGAAGTTTTGTTTTTCTTGTGAGACTTTAGTTTTTTGAGCAAAATAGATGGGAAATAGTTCCCACACGAAGACAAATTTCTCATTGAAGCATATTGTCTTCTTTTTCATTTTTAAATCTTATTATGTGAATGGTGAACCTTATAAATTTGAAATTAAGGTTTCTTCTCCTCTCTATGATGGTATATTTTATTCCAAGTTTATCCCCTCTCTCACATAAAAATACGAATAAAAATGTTATTAAAAAATTAATTTTTTAAATAAGAATATTATATTAAACAAAAGCATAGGCATAAGATTCATCATCATCTATTGTCTTATACTTTGAAATATATATGAGTTTGCTATGGTATGTACCTAAAAACATTTTACCCAGAAATCCAATTTTACAGAGGCAAAAATTTGAAGGAAAGACTTGAATAACAAACCATTGGATGGGTTTAAAAGAGCATAAAGGAAAACAAAAGGCAACAAACAATTAGGCTAAAAAAACTCTGGATAAATTGAATATATTTGGATTTCCATTTAATTCATTCATTTGATGTCTAATTTGAAGCTCTCAGACAATAGTTCCTTTGAGCATGTCAAAGTAATTCTTGTATCTCTGTGCTATAACCCAAACATGCGCATTGTACCTCCGGTGTGAAGCATCGTCACTTTTGCACCGCCTTTTGACTCACTCTGGCTAAGTTGTGTTGCTAATTCCCAAGCGGCTAACGTGTATATTTGATCGACTATAGCACCAGTTTGCTACACAATTTGTTGGCACATCTCTATTTGCCCAGTCAACGCATTGCCGAATCTGAAAGCAAAAATAAAAATAAAAACATTTCTCGATTAAGAGTGGTTATTCAAATTCAAACTAGAAAAAAGTCTTCAACCTCCTCAATCTGCTTGTACGTTATTGCCCTTAATTGGATTCACATTCTTTGCCTCAATTTCATGTGTCATCACAGTTAACCCTCAGCAATTTGATTATCATGCAACTTGAATCAAAATCTAACTTTCCAACATTTCATAGAACATCGAGATATGAATTTCTCAACATAAATAAAAGTATATAACCATCAATTTGGAATGACTACAAAAAATTGCAAATTTTAAAAGGCTACCACTGCCCCAAACCACCTTTGGTAGTTTGCAAGCACATAGATATTGAAAAAATACATTACGTGAAAAAAAAAAAAAATGCACAAAACATATCAACAAGCACAAAGTTATGGCCATTAGTGTATATAGCGACCCCGGTCTTTTCCCATTTGATTATTGTATCCGGACATAGGATCCATAGATTCTGTCATTGTATAATGGTTGTTGTTGTCCCTTATTTTCTCATTTGGAATTATAGGATGTGTTGGGCAGGTCTATTTCAGGTTGGTTGGGTTTAGAAACCAAGTGTTGCTGTCCAGAATTTTGGATCTTCGCTCGAGCGAGGATTTTGTCGCTCGAGCGAGATGTTGTTTTTGGTTCTTCGCTCGAGCCGGATTTTGGTAGCTCGAGCGAGAAGTGGCGTCCAGTTCGGACCTGTAGCTTTGCGTTCTTGGCTCGAGCGAGATTCTCTTCGCTCGAGCGAGTTAGTTCGTTCTTCGCTCGAGCAATAGTTCCTTCGCTCGAGCGTGTGTCTGGTTGCAGACCTGAGGGTTTGAGTTCTTTGCTCGATCGAGTTTTCTTTCGCTCGAGCGAGCCTTTGGGTTGTTGGCTCGAGCAAGGCTTCCTTGGCTCAAGCGTAGTTTCTCTGTGTCTGGTTGCTCGAGCGACCAAGTCTTCGCTCGAGCGAGCCTGTCAGATTTAAATAGGCAGCAGCGTGTTTCAGATCTATTTTTCATACTCTTTCATATTCCAAAACCCTAGTTACGAGTTTTCTCTCCCTCTACACATCTTCTCTCTTAGGATTGATCTACTTAGGGAGTGTTTCTACCCTAGATCCTTCATTAAAAAGATAGAGTGAGTCGAGGGCTTCCATTTAATCTGAATAGTTGGCGATTTGGAGCACTTTGGTATTTGGGTATCATCTCTGTCTTCTCCATTTGGGTTATTTTCTTCGAGGTAGGGATTTCCTACTCCATTTTATAGGTTTTGTTCTAAGTTTTGGTATATTGATATGTTGGGGATACTTTGGTAATTTTGGGAAAAAACCCTAGTTGTAATATTAAATTAATTTGTATAATTGATTTAAGGGAATTGAGGAATTTGGTTAAATTCATGAAATTGGGAAATTTATTGATTAAATGGTGTTGTTGGATAATGTAAATTACACGCCCATTGAATTGTTGATTTATTTATTTCCAGTCTAGAAATAACTGTTTGGGCTATCGGTGGAGGATAGTCGTGATTGTTGTAGACATTGCATGTGGATTAGGAATAACTGAAACTAATCACATTGGTTAAGTCATTAATTTTGACTACTGCATTGATACAGAAAATACATGTATTGACTGAGCTTTGCATTTGCATACATTGTTTTGTGTGGGAGGAGATATGGGATGTACTCCACGGTTTAGGGGAAGATAGGGGATGGACCTCTAAACCGGATTTTGTTTGGGAGGAGATAGGGGATGGACTCCATTACCATCACTGTTATGTGTGCTTATCTATATTGAAGTGTTTTAATGATACAGCACTAAAATGTGTATCAATCTGGAAGTATGAAGTGTTTTGATTTGAGCTTGAGTCTCATTTATTTGTTGATATTGGAGGAATGTGAATATGATATATATATATAATTCACTGTGGTAAGTTTGGCCAGGTTCTGAGCCATGATGATAAAGTTGGAAAGTAAAACGTGTCTTAGACAATAGTGTCATGAGACTGAAGACTATCTTTAGTTAATTGTCTTTATTTATTAGTACATGTAAACATCCAAGCCTAGGGCTTTTCTTGTATTGAGTTAGAACTCATCTTTTTGTATCTAAGTGTTGGCTTGGAAAGATGTAAGCCTGCAGGGCATTTTATTCAATGTTACATGTAATGCTTTTATTTAGTAATACTCTGATGAATGAATTAATAAATTGTTTTCTTTAAATAATGCATGTCAATTGTATATATATAATGGGTTTATTTTTAGGGCGTTACAGTGTAAAAGTTATTTAAAAGTGCATATATCTATATATATTTGATTTAAAAGTGCACACTTTTTATAAGTGATATATATATATATATATATGTTTCCCGTCTTTTTTTTCTTCAAATTTTCATATTCAACATGGATCTAGTTGTAAAAATCTCATAAAGGCGAATCCAAAAATATAACTCTCATGGCACACCCCACCATGGCATGCCCAAAAAACCAAAATAATAATAATAATAATGTTGCCAAATCAGAAGGCATATCACTTACTTTCTTGGGCAGCTATGTTCTAACCAATGCACAAATCTTCCATTTGCTCTGTTTAAGACTTGGTCAACAATGGGAAAACCGCAACACCTTTGGAAATCAGAAACCAACTCTTCCTCCCATCTTCTGTACCCATCAATATTTTCAGCTAGCATCACTGCATACACCTCCCATGGAAGCCTTTAAAAAAAAATATATGTGAAATGTGTTGTCGCACTATTTTGCTTCTACAAGACTCAAATCTCATAAGAAAGCACTAGAACTATTCAAAAATTGAAGAGATTTAACCAGACATGTTACATGTATAAATAGGGATGTACCCTAAACATATGGCTCCAATTCCTAAACCAATGGTTGTTGTTCCCGTACCAACGTCTACAACAATTTTAAAGGCTTGCTTTTTTCCAAATACATGATTCTGGGATAAGCACTGCACAAGACGGATGACACCTACAACAGAGAAATTCTAAAGATACTGGACATAGAGAACAACTAATCAAATAAGCAAATGCAAACAAATAGAGAAAAATACATAACTAAACATAATAAGAAATTACTTTTCCATAGACCATACCATCCACCAACTTGGGTAACGATGACCATCTGATTGTGCATTTATTTTATCGATCTTTGTCCTTATTTCTTCAGACCATTCATAAAACTTAATTGACAATTACTGCACAAATAGCTCATTTGTCAATGAAGTTTAAAGACATAACTAAGAACTTCAACCCAAAAAAAAAAAAAGGCAAATAAAAGTATGCCTAGTTTAGTACCCATTGGATGAGAGTAAGGTCTAGGCAGGTAGATTAGGTACAGACCTAACATTTGGCATTATTTACACAAAATGGCTGCCCACAAGTTTGAACTCACAACCTCAAGATTGATTGATAGCCGAGTTTTAACCACTGAACCAATGCGCCCCCCCCCCTTAAACAAACAAAAAACAAAATTGACAGGTAATATCAAGCCACATATTTTGCAATGCATGTTCGCCTATGCCATAGACATCTAATAAAATGATATATATATATACAAGTTACAAAACACATGCTCAAATAGTTCTTTATTTTTATTTTTTTTCTTACAATTAGTCAAGCATAGATGCACAAACATAGCGATTGTCACAATGCGTCCTCAAATACAAGGAGATATGCAAACATTTAATGGCAAATAAGTATCAAACCACATTTTTACACTTACGTAGTAAACCTACAGCATCTCATGCACCTTCATTGACAATAACAACCCTTTTTAAACTTTCAGCATATCTATGAACATCCAGTCGCTCACAATTCGGTTTCCCAAATATTTGAGTTGTCAAGGAAGCCTCTAAAATGTCACTTAGCCATACAACAAAACCGCTACTGCCTGCTACCAAATCAGCATGTTTTGCAAGCATTTCCTTCCTCTTGGCATAAAGAGATCTAGGAACATAAATGGCACTTCCATGTAGCATGGAAATCAAATTGTAGATAGTAAGAATTTCAGGCTGTTCTCCTCTGAGAAGCAAATGTGACCTCAGTCCTCTCTCTGCATAGGAAACAACTGCTAGGTACACAAACCAATTATTGGAAACTGGATTCTATGGCTCACTTCACCAAAACAAATGAAAATCGATTTTTAAGAAAATTTTAAAATATGAAATATTTGTACTTCCTTGCAAAACTAAAGTACCTACCCATTACTGCCGTATGCGCACTTTGGCAACCTCCACATGTAACATACAAAATGTCTGAACTGGATATTACTCAGTCCCAAAAGTGCCTCAAGATTCTAGGAATAAGTATATCATAGGTGCAAGATGAATACATATTATGAAAAGAGAAACATATAAAAACAAGAAGCAACTGAGATCCACCATAGAATATATTCTTGTATGCTAAAAGCAAGCATGATTGAATGGACGTGGTTATCTGGCTGTACCAAATTTATAGGTATATGTGCAAACTTGTTCATGTCTCACTTGATTTATTTAATGGTGGGAGTTTAATATATTTGTAAAATTTAATTATTTTTTTTTACTTGTCCTATCAACTTTTTTAGATACAAGTATTTTGCTTAAATTTTAATAGAATTAAATTAAGTGTTGTATCTCAATTACTTGGAGTTAGTTATATAAAACATTTCTCATTTTTTTGCCTCTAAAATTAAATTCTCAATAAAATAAAATAAATCTATATCCAATTTGTTAAGTCTTACTCGCATATTTGTATTTAGATTCATGAATTCATACTCATAAGAGATCCATTGAGTTATCAGGCTACCTAATTCATTTCTCATCTTCATGTATTTTTCAATTTTTTTCATATGTAATTTAATGTAGAACTTGGTTGCTTTAGGATCTTTTGTGAGTAAAAAATGTGTTCGATTAATTGCATCTTGTTTTGGTATGTGTAGGCTCTAGCAGTTACTCAAGCTCAAGGTGAGACAGGTAATAGGTGGTTCCAAGGTACGACAGATGCTGTGAGGCAGTTGTGTTATTGAAGATAGACAGAAAGGAAAGATCCTTTCATCCAATGAAAAGCCCAAAGGAGCTAATTTAAAGGCAATGGTAATTACTCAAATTTTGTAATACTCTGACAAAGTTCTATAGTATCTATGGACTCTTGGACTTATTTTTCTCACAAAGTTCTATACTTTTCTAGGCAATAGATACAATAGTTATAGGACTATCAAGAGAAGAGGCTAAAAAGAAGCCATATATTACTTCCATAGGAGTCTATGTCTTCAAGAAGGAGATACTTCTCAATCTTACAACAGTTGGTTATACCATCTAAAGAAATAAACTGCAAGACATATCATATAGCACAAAAATATATATATATATATATATATTCACGACGTGTCAAACTTGAAGAAGTAATAAACATTCTGCATTCTTGTCAAGTTAGATGGCGCTTCCCGACTGCAAATGACTTTGGATTAGAGATAATTCATGCCTCTGCCAAAGAGTTCTTCATAAAGGTCGGTATCAAATATTTTCTGAATGCTCTCTTTATTTAAACATGTCACAATTTTTTAACCCCTCAAAATTTTGTTCCTCTACAATTGTGACATTTAAATTTAATTTTCCAACAGATACAAAGACTTATACATATTTATATACATATTGGGCAACAATCTAAACCATGTGTAGAAGATACGCAAATTCAGCAACAATCTAAACCATATATATATACGCATATTTTCCAATAGGCTACCTAATTTTTTTCTCATCTTTATCAGTCTTACACTTTCTTTTTCTTTTAAATTCCACGAGTGTTTGCTACTAGGGAAAGTAGGTCATGTGTAGCTTGTTTGGTAGCTTCATTCAAACATACTATCTGCAAACAAAAACAAAAATGCTTTGAAGTGAAACAGTTAGGCTTTAACATTTACTTTTGCATTTTTGTTTCAACCCCCAAGATTTAGTTTCTATGATGCAAACAAGCCAATGTATACATCAATAAGAAACTTACCACCATCAAAGACTGATAGCAACAAGGTCATCTCATATGAATTTAGATTATGTGGAAGCTTCCTATTGAGCAAGATATGGGGCAAGATTTAAAATAGACTTTTTGCTTCGTTTTATTTATTTTTTATTTGTTGGCTATTACACTTGGACTTGGAAAGAGATCATTATTTAGTGTTATGCTTTTAGGTCTGGCCATATTTCTCGATCAATTTATTTGTCTAAAAATAACATTGTTTCATTTGTATTCCATGGCAGTTTCTTAAATAATTGCTTTATAGAGCATAGCGTTGTTGGCATCCGATCCTAGATAAACTCCAATGTCCACTTTGTGAATTATGGTAGTTTATATTATTCATTAAGGATAGTTTGGTCCTTTAGGTTGTTAAGGTTTGATTCTCTTAGATTATATATATTTGTACTCATTTGATTGATCATTTAATTAATCAATAAACAAGTTTGTTATCATGGTATCAGAGCCACAACCCAGATGTTAGCATACCTTTTGTATGTCATCATCGACCATCGCAGCCCCTTTCTCTCTCTCTCTTGCAAGGCCTTCGCTGGGGTTCTCTGTGTTCTCTGTTCTCTTCGTCCCACTTCGAAGCACTACTCTTCCTGGTTGCTGGTTCTGGTCTCTAGGTTGCGTCGGAGTCCTAGGTTGCATGTCTCACACAACCGAGTGCTCTTCAACTTGTTTCAACCCATCATCTGGTTCAATCGAAGCTCTTGACGACGTCGAGGACTCTGTTGATGACCTCTTCCTTGGTGATGTTATCGTCGTGAGATGACATCAATTGAACGGTGTTACAGAGGCTCGATTTTGACCCATTTAGGGTTAAGGTTTGAACAACAGGAGCTCAAATATGGCCAAGTATGGCTGTTCTAGTTCACACATGATCAAAGTATCGACTTCTAGTTTTAGATTCTCTCTCTCTCTCTCTCTCTCTCTACTTTACCTTGGTTTTCTCTTATTGATATTTGTGGTGATAAGGTTATTATAAGTTTGACCTAACTGGTTCTATAATTATAGCAATTGCAACTTTGGTTGGTCAGTCTGCTTTGGTTTTACTGTGTTACTTAATTATAGTATTATAGCTGATGATAAATTGCAAGCTATAACCACTAAGTTAGATGGCACTAATTACTCTTATTGGTCTTATGTAATGAAAAATTTTATAATGGGTAAAGGCGTGTGGAACTATGTGATTAGTGTGACTATTAAATCTACAGAATCTCAAGAAACTGAGGCCGATGTTGCTAAATGGGATAAGGAAAATGTGCAAATTCTTACTTGGTTTTATAATTCAGTTCAAACTACGAATTTTTCCAAGTGGTCTACTTCTAAACAAGTTTGGAACTATTTGAAAACTATGTACCTTGAGTCTAACTTTACAAACCAGTATGAACTTGAGATGTCTATTCGCAGTGCTAGTCAGAAAGATAAGTCCATTCAAGAGTTCTAAAATGAAATGGCTACTTATTAGGATCAGCTTACTTTGATGGAACCGTCAAATTTGCAGTTATTTAACAGTTATACCAAGTATCAGGAGAAGCAACATCTTGTTCAATTTCTTATGGCCCTTCGTGATCAATTTAAGCCACTTCAGGAAGCTATTCTTCATCAGTCTCCCTTGCCTTCTATGGATGGTGTTGTCACGACCCCAAACCACCCCTACTAGTTTGGTGCCGTGATGGCCAGTAATCCGGGATTACCGAAGGCCAACTTTCAAAATCCACGCACAAACAAGTATGAATATATATAGGGCTCACAAGTGCGGAAGCAATAATTTAAAAATACAAGTGGTCCATAAGAGCAGTGCGTAAGCCACATGGAATAGCATACAACTCTACATAATATTACAACTTGGATACAATACAATAAAGTACAAAATACATTTTACATCTTGATCGAAAGGCTTCTCCAGCCGACATGTGTAAATTACAAGCATTATGAGCCGAGAAGCATAATTTTCAAGACTGTCGACATGAATACAAGTTAGGCCGACATAACAAAAACCCAAAACAATCTCGCGAGTCACACCTAGGCGTCACCGCCTTCCTGTTCATCACCTACATATATATATAGAGAGGGTGAGCTTGGATACTCAGTGAATGGTACAAGTAATAAAGGGTTTGCATGTATGACATCCGAGATCTTTAACAAAACAATGCATAATCATAGCTTGTAACAAACGTGGGATAATCGAGTTCATCTAACAAATCTATCGAGCTTCATCAATCAAAGTCTTTCAAGTTTCATGGGTGACATTAACAAAGATTGTGCTGCAAATGCTTATAGTCCCCTAGCACGTACGGACTTTCAAGATTGTGCTACAAATGCTTATAGTCCCTTAGCACGTACGGACTTTCAAGATTTCCAAGATCAAAGCTAATACTTGATACACAAATAGGGATAGTCATTCATGCTTAGCAAATACTTTTCAAAACAAAGCAAAACTTTATCAAAACTTTATAACGTAGCTTTATCAAAAATACCACTCACCTAGTTCTTCAACGTCGGGGTCAAGCGAGAGTCCAAGTCCTACAAACACATGGCAAGGTCTATTGAATGCACTTTCAAACAAGCTTTACATGGATGCAAATGTTTTCAGCATCATTTCTTCAAAACTAAGTCGAACCAAGACAAAACACTGTTTCTCCTCTCGGGAAAAACATGCTGGGTACCAACCAGGCTATTGCCGAGGTCCCACACCTTCTTGCCGAGGTGTGGTCCCGGTGCCCACGCTCAAGGAAATGAAGTCGGGAAAATCTGGGTTTCCCTCTGCTGAAGAACATGAAACACATGAATGTTCAATCTTAACTTGTCACTACGAAATCTAGAACTTCATGCTATGAATTTAAAAACATGGACCTGGGTACCCATTTTCGAAGATCTTATGAAAACAAACACAAAAGCATGAATCTTAATGCAAACTTTCGGATCAAACAAGGCTTTTATTCAAGAACACATGAATACTACTTTCTCTTTCTAAAACCAAACTTTCAATCAATGCATGGCTTGCAAATCAGGTTCGATCATGCAATGCAGCTAGATGATTAACAAGAACTACAAGAGTAGGTCAAGAATCTAACTTTAATACACGAATCTAACGGTTAGATCTCTAAGAATCAAGCTCCAAGATCCACTCCTTCACTCTAAAACTCCTTCTAGAGCTTCTCTCTCTCAAGGCAAAGATATGATACAAAATGATAGGTTCTACTCACTGCCAGCTGATTTAACATTCAGCTCGGACACGTGGCAACGGCGGGTTGGTTTTCCCGAAAAGGTGGCTGACAGACCAGACAAAGTATGGCGAAAGGGTGTTTAACAAGTAAAGCGGCATGGCACTCTGACAAGGTACTGACATCGGGTGAAAACATCGGCTCCAGTAGGTGAGGTATTTATGATCCCGGCTAGGACGGACAACACTTGGCCTAGCTGTGCCACACCTCGGCCCAAATGTGCCACACCTCGGTCTAGGTCGTACCAATCCGGAACTAGATCACTTGGGTTCAAGGATAACATCTCGACCTAGATGATACACCTCTCGGCCTTGATGATACACCTCGGCCTAGAAAATGACATCTCGGCCAATATGTTAGGACGAAGGTAGAGGTCAACCAAAGTGGTTTCAACGTGGTTCTGGCTTTAAGGTGACCTCGGCTGGACTCACCAGAAAAGAACAAGACTCAACAAGTAAATTTCACATAAGTACAAACCATGACAAAAATCTCATTCTAGTTAAGACAAGTCAAGAAAATTCACTACTGCAACTTAGCAAAACAAGATTATACAAATGCTCATGCCCGAGGCTAAGGTGGGGAATGAGGGTCACTATAGTCTACCTTCCTTAGAGAAGTTTGGTCCCCAAACTTTAGTTATCTTACTCTACAAACAACTCCGGATGACGGATTTTTATTTCCTCTTCCTTTTCCCATGTAACCTCCTTGCCATAATGCCCCTCCCATTCGATCTTTACCATTGGTATCGATTTGTTTCTCAACTGCCGCTCTTGCCTGTCAATAATTCTCATCGGCTTTTCCTCGTAGCCTAAATCTTCATTAACCACAATCTCAGAATAATCAATCACATGCAGTGAATCTCGGATATATTTCCTCAACATTGAAACATGAAACACATTGTGGACTTGGCTTAATTCTGGCGACAGGGCAAGCTTGTAAGCAACAGGGTTGACCTTCTCAAGAATTTCAAATGGCCCAATATATCGAGGTGCTAATTTACCCTTCTTCCCAAATCTTGGAACCCCTGTCGTCGGTGAGGTCTTCAAAAATACATGATCCCCAGTCTCAAATTCTAATTCCCTCCTTCTCTGGTCGGCATAACTCTTCTGCCGGCTCTGTGCGGTTTTAATCCTTTGTTGAATGAGCTTAATCTTCTCGGTTGTAACTCGAACCAGTTCGGGACCAATCAAGGCTTTATCTCCCACTTCAGTCCAACATATCGGCGACCTGCACTTCCTTCCATACAAAGCTTCGTACGGTGCCATGCCAATGCTGGCTTGATAACTGTTGTTGTAGCGAATTCTACTAACGGTAGATGTACTTCCCAATTTCCCTTGAAATCAACAACACATAGTTTGAGCATATCTTCGAGTGTCTGAATCGTTCTTTTTGTTTGTCCATCGGTCTGGGATGAAATGTTGTGCTAAACTTCAACTCGGTTCCCAAAGCCCTTTGTAAAACTCTACCAAAATCTAGAAACAAACCTCGAATCTCGTCTGACACTATGGACATCGCACTCCATGAAGCTTCACAATCTCATTCATATACAGTCTAGGAAGTCGGTCAGCATTGAATGTAGTCTTAACAGGCAAAAAGTGTGCTGACTTAGTAAATCTGTCAATTATAACCCAAATTGAGTTCATACCTTTTTGCGTCCTCGGCAAACCAATCACAAAATCCATGGAGATATGTTCCCATTTCCACTCAGGGATTGACAAGGGTTGAAGAAGTCCTGCTGGCCTCTGATGTTCTGCTTTCACTTGCTGACAACATAGACACTGGGATACAAACTCGACTATTTCTCTTTTCATAGTTGACCACCAAAAAGTCCGCTTCACATCTTGGTACATCTTGGTGCTTCTCGGATGAACGGCAAATTTGGAGCTATGGGCTTCCTGCAAAATCTTCCTTTTCAACTCTGGGACGTCGGCCACGCACAATCTCCCTTCAAACTTAAGCACTCGATTTTCAATGGTGTACCTTGGCCTTGGCTTGGTGACGAATTCATCAATTACCTTCTTGAGGAACTTATCCTCCATCTGTCTGGTCTTCACTTCCTCAATTATGGTCGGCTCTACTGAAATCATTGCCAGGCACGCCAAACTTCCAACTAAGTTCCTGCTCAACGCGTCGGCTACGGAGTTTGCCTTACCCGGGTGGTACTGAATCTGCATGTCGTAGTCCTTTAATAGTTCAAGCCATCTTCTCTGTCTCATATTCAATTCCCTTTGAGTGAACAAGTACTTCAGACTTTTGTGGTCTGTGAAAACTTGGCAAGAAGTTCCATACAAGTAATGGCGCCATATCTTTAAAGCAACGACTACGGCTGCCAGTTCCAAATCATGGGTAGGATAATTCTTTTCATTGGGTTTTAACTGACGAGATGCGTACGCTATAACCTTACCTCTTTGCATTAACACACAGCCCAATCCCTTATGTGAAGCATCACTATAAATCTGAAATTCTTCCTTGTCTGACGGTAAAGCAAGTATCGGCGCTGTAACCAACCTCGTCTTTAACTCTTGGAAAGCGGACTCCCTATCCTCGATCCATTCATACGCCCCTCCTTTCTGAGTTAGTTGTGTCAGCGGTACTACAATCCTTGAAAAATCCTTCACAAATTTCCTGTAATAGTCGGCTAAACCCAGAAAACTACGAATCTCGGATACATTAGTCGGTGTCGGCCAATTTACAACGGCTTCAATCTTACTTGGATCGACTGAAATACCTTCTTCGTTAATCACATGCCCTAGGAACGAGATACTGGAGAGCCAAAATTCACACTTGCTAAGCTTGGCATATAATTTCTTGTCTCTTAGGACTTGTAAGGCAAGCCCCAAGTGCTTCTCATGCTCAACTTCATTCTTGGAATAGATCAATATGTCGTCGATGAAAACAACTACGAACTCGTCTAGGTACGGCTTGAAGACCCTATTCATTAAATCCATGAATGCTGCAGGAGCATTGGTCACTCCGAAAGGCATTACCAAAAATTCGTAGTGGCCATACCTTGTCCGGAAAGCAGTCTTCTCGACATCTTCGGCCTTAACCTTCAGCTGGTGGTAGCCCGACCTGAGGTCAATCTTAGAAAAGACTCGTGCCCCTTGTAGTTGGTCAAGCAAATCATCGATCCTCGGCAACGGATACTTGTTCTTAATGGTTACCTTGTTCAGTTCTCGGTAGTCGATACAAAGACGAAGTGTGCCATCCTTTTTCTTAACAAACAGAACGGGTGCTCCCCATGGTGAAGTACTCGGCCTAATAAATCCCTTACCCAAAAATTCTTGTAATTGCAGTTTCAGTTCCTTAAGTTCGGCTGGGGCCATTCTGTAGGGTGTTTTGGAGATAGGTTGGGTTCCCGGTGTAATATCAATCGTAAATTCTATTTCTCTATCAACAAAGCAGCTAGGCAAGTCATCTGGAAAGACGTCGGGGAATTCCTTGACAACTGGGATGTCGGCTAGCTTAACGCTTCCATTCGAATTACTCAGTATACTACACAGGTAACCTCGACACCCCTTTTGGATCAATTTATAGGCTTTCATAGATGAGATTAAGTAAGGTGGGGGTACTACTCCTTTACCCTGGAAAATAACCTCGGCTTGGTTTAGGGGTTTCAATGTGACATCCTTGGAAACACAATTAATAGATGCGTGATTCACTACTAACCAATCCATCCCCAATATGACATCAAAGTGGGTCATGCTTAACGGCATCAAATCAACTAATATTTCTACACCCTCAATCACAACAATACACGCCCTATAAATGGATGCAACAATCATAGTCCTCCCAGATGGAGTAGCCACATGTAATATATAATCAAGGGGTTCTTGTTCTCTATTTAATTTCTCGGCAAACTTAACAGATATGAATGAATGTGTAGATCCCAAATCAATTAATATGTATGCATCTTGAGAGGAAATTGAGAGTGTACCTGACACCACTGTCTCAACATTCGTAGTGTCTCCTGGTACCAACGCAAAAACTCAGCCTTGTCTCATTTGGGCCCTCCCGATGTTATTTCTTTGCACAGAGCCCGAGGTGCTCCCATCTTTCTTACCATCGTCAGTTCTTGTCTTCGGACATTCTTTCACGCGATGACCCATTTCACCACATTCAAAACATGCTCCTGATGCCCAACGGCAAACCCAAGAATGTGGCTTCCCACAACTTGCACACGTCGACTTAGCGCTACTTTCCTGGTTCGAGTTGCTGGAGCTGCCCACATTCGCCTTTTTCTTGGCGCTAAACGGAACTCGGCGGCTATCATTGTCCTGTCTCTTCCTCTGGTTCTCTCCTGAATTCTGATACCGGTTTAGGTTAGCTTCTGCAAGGATGGCTTGGTCCAACACCCCAGCGTAAGTCGGCATGTTGAGCATGTTAACTCGACCCTGAATTGGTCCGCGCAGTCCACTTTTGAATTTTCTAGCTTTTCTGTATTCATCATCGACCATGTGAGGCGCATATCTCGCCAACTCGGTAAAAGCGCGGTCGTATTCTGCAACTGTCTTGTTACCTTGTGTCAGATATTCATCATCGACCATGTGAGGTGCATACCTCGCCAGCTCGGTAAAAGCACAGTCATATTCTGCCACTATCCTATTGCCTTGTCTTAGAGTCTGGAACTCTGTAGTCTTGCGGTCTCTAACGCTAAGGGGAAAGTGTTTGTTGTAGAACAGCTCCAAAAATCTGGCCCAAGTCAGACCTGGATTGCTCTCTCGGGTCATCATCCACCATCTTCGTGCATCCTCATCTAAGGTGAATGTTGCTAACGACACCTTCTGGGCATCGGTACTGGGAAAGATCTCAAACAACTTTTCCATTTCCAAGACCCACGCTTCGGCCTTCATCGGTTCAATACCCCCAGAAAACCTCGGTGGCTTCATCTTTTCGAACTCCCTGATCAAGGCTATGGTGCCGTCCCCATATAAAGCTTGTTGTGGAGGCACTTGCGGCACTGGAGGAGGCGGAGGTGGGACTGCATGCCGACCATTTGTCTGCTCGGCCTGGGTAGAAGTAGTACTAGCGTCTTGTGGCCGAGTTTGCCTTAACTCACGAACCAAACCTTCGACCAGTCTCTCCAATCTATCCAATCTGTCCTCGGGATGATCTCGGCCAACGGGTGGTCTACCCCTTCTCATGATGCTAAGAGTGTGCAAAATATGACTTTAAGACAAGATGATCAAACAATATGCATGCAATAGCAAATAGTCACGCCGAAATGATGCACACATTGTCAAGTAGCAAGCATAATGATGCAATCCTAACATCAATCCTACGGAAAGTCCTATGCTCTTTAGGACTCGAAGTGTGAGTAACGTACTATAAGAAACTTGTGCTCTGATACCAATCTGTCACGACCCCATTCCGCCCCTAGTAGTTTGGTGCCGTGATGGCCAGTAATCCGAGATTTACCCAAGGCCAACTTTCAAGAATTCACACACAATCAGAGGGGGCTTACATGTGCGGAAGCAGTAAATTTAAATCTAAGTAGTCCATAAGAGCTGTGTATAGATCAAATGAATGACATACATCTTAACATGGTCTTACAATTGAATACAAATAAAATGAATACATAATACATCTTGATCAAAAGGTTTCTCAAGCCGACATATACAAAAGACATAGACTACTAAGCTAAGAAGCATAATTTTCAAAACTGCCGAATGGAATACAAGTTAGACGACATAAACAAAAAGCCACAAACAATTCTCGCGAGTACACCTAGGCGTCACCGTCCTTCCGCTCATCACCTACATATATATTATAGAGATGGTGAGCCTTGGATACTCAAGTGAATGGTACAAGTAATAAAGGGTTTGCATGTATGACATCCGAGATCTTTAACAAAACAATGCATAATCATAGCTTGTGACAAACGTGGGATAAATCGAGTTCATCTAACAAATCTATCGAGCTCCATCAATCAAAGTCTTTCAGTTTCATGGGTGACATTAACAAAGATTGTGCTACAATGCTTATGTCCCTAGCAGTAGGACTTTCAAGAATTGTGCTACAAATGCTCATAGGTCCCCTAGCACGTACGGGACTTTCAAGATTGTGCTACAAATGCTTATAGTCCCTAGCACGTACGGACTTTCAAGATTGGTGTCAAATGCTTATAGTCCCCTAGACGTACGACTTTCAAGATTTTCAAGATCAAGCTAATACTTGATACACAAATAGATGATAGTCATTCATGCTTAGCAAATACTTTTCAAAACAAAGCAAAACTTTATCAAAAACTTTATAACATAGCTTTATCAAAATACCACTCACCTAGTTCTTCAACGTCGGGGTCAAGCGAGGATCCAATTCCTACAAACACATGGCAAGGGTCTATTGAATGCACTTTCAAACAAGCTTTACATGGATGAGATGTTCCTCGGCATTCCTTCAAAACTAAGTCAAATCAAATCAAAACACAGTTTCTTATCTTTGGAAAAACATGCTGGGCAACTACCAGGTCTAGGCCGAGGTCCCACACCTCCTTGCCGAGGTGTTGCCTCGATGGCCACATTCAAGGAAATGAGATCGGGAGAATCTGGGTTTTCCTCTCTTGAAGAACATGACGAACATGAAGAACATGGACATGAGGAAGATGAATGCAAAGATCAAAACTTGCTATTACAAAAGCTGAGATTTCATGCTATGAATTCAAAAACATGGACTTGGGTATCCATACTCGAAGATCCTATGAAAACAAACACAAAAGCATGAATCTTAATGCAAACTTTCGGATCAAACAAGGCTTTTATTCAAGAACACATGAATACTACTTTCTCTTTCTAAAACCAAACTTTCAATCAATGCATGGCTTGCAAATCAGGTTCGATCATGCAATGCAGCTAGATGATTAACAAGAACTACAAGAGTAGGTCAAGAATCTAACCTTAATACACGAATCTAACGGTTAGATCTCTAAGAATCAAGCTCTAAGATCCACTCCTTCACTCTAAAACTCCTTCTAGAGCTTCTCTCTCTCAAGGCAAAGATATGATACAAAATGATAGGTTCTACTCACTCCCGGCTGATTTAACATTCAGCTCGGACACGTGGCAACGGCGGGTTGGTTTTCCCCGAAAAGGTGGCTGACAGACCAGACAAAGTATGGCGAAAGGGTGTTTAACAAGTAAAGCGGCATGGCACTCTGACAAGGTACTGACATCGGGTGAAAACATCGGCTCCGGTAGGTGAGGTATCTATGATCCCGGCTAGGACGGACAACACTTGGCCTAGCTGTGCCACACCTCGGTCTAGGTCGTACCAATCCGGAACTAGATCACTTGGGTTCAAGGATAACATCTTGACCTAGATGATACACCTCTCGGCCTTGATGATACACCTCGGCCTAGAAAATGACATCTCGGCCAATATGCTAGGACGAAGGTAGAGGTCAACCAAAGTGGTTTCAACGTGGTTCTGGCTTTAAGGTGACCTCCGCTGGACTCACCAGAAAAGAACAAGACTCAACAAGTAAATTTCACATAAGTACAAACCATGACAAAAATCTCATTCTAGTTAAGACAAGTCAAGAAAATTCACTACTGCAACTTAGCAAAACAAGATTATACAAATGCTCATGCCCGAGGCTAAGGTGGGGAATGAGGGTCACTACAGGTGTTGTTCGTGAGCTTATTGCAGAAGAAACTCGGTTTAAGGTGGCTCATGGTGCTCCTGCTTTCCAATCAGTTTTTGCCACTCCTCCACTCTTGTCCATCCCCACCTTCTCCTTTATTTCAGGTTATTGGCAAGCCCAAGCCTCGGGTTTCCTTGGATGAGTGCAGCTTCTGTCGTCAAGAAGGCCATTAGAAACATGCTTGTCCTAAACTTTTGTAGCCTAAGGGTCGTTCATTTGGTCCACCATCCTCTAAGCCGACATCTTCAGGATCTCGCTCATCTGCCGCCTTTTCTGCACCAATTTCGAAGAATGGTCCGTCTTTTAATATGTAGTCTATGTTTAAGCAGTTCAAGTCTTTCATGGTGGCCAATCCAAATCTTTCATCCTAGGCCTCTGCTATGACTACAACTCAGTTAGGTTTGTCTAGTTCATCTTCTTCAGGCAATATCCACACTTCGTGGATTTTTTTTATTCTGGTTGTTCACATCATATGACCCCTGTTACATCTCTCCTCAGTAATTGTGTCTCCCCTTCTTCTTCTATCACTATTGCTACAGCTAATGGTTCTTCTATGCCTGTACACTTTATTTGTTCTACTTTATCTTCCCATTTGTCTCTTTCTCCTGTATTTTATGTTTCTCACCTTTCACTCAGTCTTATTTCTATTAGTCAATTATCTGATTTCGGTTTTGATGTTGTTTTCTCTTTTTCTCATTATGTTGTGCAGGGTCGGGTATCCAAGAGGCAGATTGGGATCGGGCGTAGAGTTGGAGAACTATATATCTTGGACAGCTTGCATGTTCCTCCCGAAAAGTCTTCTACTGCGTTGTCTTCTTTTTGTTTAAACAATAAGTCTTCTTTATTTTATATTTGGCATTCTAGGTTAGGTCATCTGTCGAGTGATCATTTGAGGATGTTAGTTCGATCTAGACATTTAGGCAATTTTTCCATTGATGATATTTCTGAGTGTCGTGGTTGTAAACTGGCTAAAATGTCAGCTCTTCCTTTTAATAAAAGTAGTTCTATTTCATCTTCTCCTTTTCAATTGGTTCATACTGATGTTTGGGGTCCTTCCCTTATAGTTATCAAGGGTGGTTCGCAATATTATGTGTCTTTTGTGGATGATTACAGTCGGTTTACTTGGGTTTATTTGATGACTCAAAAATCTGATTTTTACAAAATATATTCTAATTTTCACCCCATGATTCGCACTCAGTTTTCCACTACCATTAAAGTTCTCCATTCTGATTTGGGGGGTGAATATTACTTCTTTGAGTTTAAGGAGTTTTTAGCTACTCATGGCACTATTCTTCAATCTTCGTGTTCTAACACTCCTGCCCAAAATGGTCGAGCTGAGCGTAAACATCGCCATCTCCTTGATATAGCTCGCTCTTTGTTGCTCTTGTTTTTTGTTCCGTTTGTTTTCTGGGGAGAAGCTGTGCTCACTACTGCATATCTTCTCAATCGGATGCCTACTCCTCTTCTCTCAAGCTCATCTTCGTATGAGCGTCTTTTTGGTGTTACTCCCAATTATTCTCTTCTTCGTATTTTCGGTTCTACATGCTTTGTACTCCTTCCTAAACGGGAGCGCTCTAAGCTTTCTCGTTGTGTCCTATGTATCGTTTTAGGGTATAGCATTAATCAGAAAGGTTATCAGTGCTATGATCCTGCCACCAAAAAGCTATATGTGTCTAAGCATGTCACCTTTTTAGAAAACCTACCCTACTACACTATACCTTCTATCCCTATCCCTATCCCTATTACCAAGGATGAATTGGTTCACATTGACCCATTTCCTCCTGATGTTTCTCCATATGAGTTTGTTTTTGATCTTGAGGTCTCTACTTTGCCTCTTACTAACACTTCTGATACCTCGCCAACTATTTCCTCTCCAATTCCTACTTCCCCTGCTCCTCTTCTTGTTTATTAGCGCCGCAAAGCACTTTCGAGCTCGCCTATCTCTAGCTCTATTGTCCCTCCAGCTATTTCTTTGGATCCTGCTCCTCCTGCACATTACTTTCCAAAGCGAGACCGTCATCCTCCAAACTGGTATGGTTTTGGTAATACATGTGTTTTCCCTTTCCTATCAGTCTTTTCTTTCTTGTCTTCATACTTATTTTGAGCCTAGGCGCTACAAGGAAGCTTGTTATGATCCCAATTGGATTGCTGCCATGAATGACAAGTTAACTGCTTTGGCTAACACTTAGACTTGGGATTTGGTTCCATTACTTGCTGGCAAGAATATTGTAGGCTGTAAATGGGTCTATAAGGTCAAAACCCTTTCTGATGGTTTTTTGGAACAGTACAAAGCTCGTTTGGTTGCCCAGAGCTTTTCTCAAGAGTATGGGATTGATTATGATGAGACTTTTGCCCCCGTTGCCAAGATGACTATTGTTCGCACTCTTATCTCAGTTGCTACTGCCTATCACTGGCCTTTGTTTCAACTAGATGTCAAAAATGCTTTCATGAATGGGCATCTTGCTGAAGAAGTGTATATGCGCCCTCCACCGGGTCTATCTCACACTCTTTGTGTTGTTTGTTGTTTTCGTCGTGCTCTATATGGTCTCAAGCAGTCTTCTCATGCTTGATATGAGCGATTTCACTCTGTTGCACTTCAGCTTGGTTTTTGCCCTAGTCATCATGATTGTGCTCTCTTTGTTCGGTGCACTTTTG
>NW_021025792.1:6930-22649 GCF_004153795.1 Camellia sinensis | reverse complement strand
TGTAATATTTGCGATCGGCGTTGATCCCATATGAATATAAATTGATGTACTTGTGAAAATCCGAATGGCGAGCAGTAAAAATTAAACGTGAATGAATTTTTTTTTTTTTTTTTAAATAAAATAATAAAATAAGAATATATAATAAATAAATATAAAGTGAAGTGTGTGGAAATCAGTGTAATCAATTAAGCTTAGTCGATATATAATTAGAGTTGGATAAAATTAATAGAAAGGTGAGTTATATAATAAAATTAAATAATGGTATGTGAAATAAGAGTATAAAAATAAGGTTTTAGAATGAAAAAGAAATAAAATAAGAGAGTAAAAATCAAATAGAAGAAAGAAGAGACAAGCCTCACGTGGTTGCCCTGTGTTGTATTTTTTTTTTTTTTTTTTTTTAATAAAATAAAATAATAATAAAAAAAGTGTCATACCAAGAGATCAAAATACACATGGGCTGCTATGGTCTATTATTGTGTAAAGGACAATATGAGAACCCACAGATTGCGGCGAGAGAGGCCTCGCAAAAAGCAGGGAAATTTTCCAGACTTGTTTTTTTTTTTTTTTTTTGTTTTTTTTTCTCTGATTGTTTAAAGAGTAGTGGAACTCCAATCACTGTATTCCCATCTTCGATTCGAATCGAGTGTGTTTATGCACATAGACTTTGTTTTAATCAGTGATGAGAAATCAAGTTGTTGAAGATTCGACTCGTGAGAGGAGTAGATCTGAGATTCGCGACGCACAATGATAAGTCCTGGTAGTAGCCTGCATACATCTTCCGATCCGTCAGCCTCCTTGGATCTTTGGAGTAGATTAGTGCTGGAGAGTGTAGGAGAGTCTCGGCGCTTTGCCGAGGCAAGCGCTTTGCGTTATGAAGGGGCCTAATCTTCGCCGTTGCAGAGTGGAGCGAAAAAGGATTGAGTGTCGAGTTATTGTCGTCGAGTCGCCGTGTCTTGTTGGCGCCTTAACGACCTCCGGGCGAGATTTGAGGTCTTGATAGGTGTGATACCGCGGCAAGCACTTTCCAGATTTCTGTCATTCAAGGCTCAATCTGTAGGCTTCCATTGAGGATCAATGGTGCTCTTGTATGAGGTTCAAAATCCACATTTGAAAACCTGAGATTTCTTCCCGGATAGCGCTTCATGAACCATAGCTTTCTTGTCAGATGCTGACGCAATTCCATGCCTTAATTCCCCAGGACTCTCCATGGATTGTTGATTGCAATTGAATGGATTAAGTGTGGGGTATTTTTTCTTAGCCCAGATCTCTCTGTCTTCACCCAACGAGAGAGAGAAGAGAGATTTGGGAGGGAGAGAGCCTGAGCTGGTGATCGATAGCCTCAGTTATGGTTGATGTTGGCAGCGTATGGAAGGTATGTGAGAGTTTCCAGGCGTCTGCCCAATGTGAGCTGCCGCCGCCGGTGAAGCAGAAATTACTATGCTTCTCAACCTTGCTCTTGTATACCATGTAAAAATTCTATGTATTTATTTGTTATTATATTCTGATTTACAAGATTATGTTGAAATATTGTATTACCAAATCAAAATCATGGCATATTATAAAGAGTGGTTGGGGTTTAGTATTTGTTATGGGATATGGTATGTGATATTGTGTGCTATGAGATGTAGTAGGATAAATTTGGTTAAATTTAACACGGATTGGGATTTAGGAGTAAAAAACATCCTAAAAACTTAGGCTTTGAAATGAGCTTCGGGGGTGCGAAGAATGCAAAACACTCTCTTGAACCACTTCTAGGTAGGTCTTTACGGACACTTCTCTATACATATAAACCTGATCGAGACAGACACATGTAATTTGCACACTTAGTTGGAGTAGATTGAAAACACATAAAGCTTAAGTTAGAGTCGAAAATGCCTTAGACTTAGTCAAAAGGCGAAAATCCAAAATAGCACCCAAACCACTCTATGGATGTCACAGGCAGCTTCCTCGTGACAAATAGGACCTGTGGGGATAGACAGCATGTAATTAACACACATAGGTTGGGAGTTAGAGTCGAAAACGCCTTAAACTTAGTCAAAAAAGGGTGTTCAGGGGGCAAAAATACAAAACAGTCCCGAACCACTCTATGGATGTAACGGGCAACTTCCTCATGACAAATAGGACCTGTGAGGACAGACGGCATGTAATTAATACACATAGGTTGGGAGTTATCGTCGAAAACGCCTCAAACTTAGTCGAAAAAGAGTGTTCAGAGGGTGAAAATACAAAACAACTCCGAACCAGTCTATGTATGTCACATGAATTTGCAAATTAAACAAACAACTACAAGTAATGCAACACATAAAATAGGTAATGAAGAAATCCAAGTCTAATTTTTCAATTGTAAAAAACCAACATGACCGAGCGTTTGGAAATTCCTTTTCAGAATCCAACAAAGATGTTGTCTGAATCCAATAATAGTGAATCACGACTAAGCTAAGCTAAGGCTTGATTGGCAAGGGTAGATATAGCGCATAGCTCGCGACTAAGCTAAACTTTACAATTGGGTTTAAACTTATCATTAGTTCATGCAAATTTCCATGTTACTGCAGGGACTGATGATGGTTTGGAACAATGGGGATATGTTGAAGTTCAACCCAGTATGTCAAATTTTTCTATGAAATCTGAAAACAATATCCCCCAACTACTTTATTCTTGTGGTGGTTGTCAATAGGTCAACTATGCGCACATAAACCAATCACAGAACCGGATGCAAAACATGGACAGGTGTTTGAACCTGTGACTGGTTTTCTGTGTTCCTAGCATTAATCTCTTGTCAATAGTGTAATTCTTAGTACTATTTATCAGCACCTTATTCATTGTTGTGCATTGTGTAATGTAGAGGCCCACATGTTTTGGTGGCTTTAAGTCCTCAAAGAGTTGAGGATCCTTCCAATCCATGGCCTATAATTTTATGGCTCCAAGGAGGTCTTGTAAGTAGTTCCAGTAAAACATGAAACTACCAACAAAAAAAAAATGCACTATTCATAGGGGACTTCTGGAGTTGGGTTTGGAAATTTCTTAGAAATCGGACAATTAGACATGGATTTGATGCCACTAAATTCAACATGGCTCACCAAAGCCGATCTCTTATCTGTGGTAAATTTCACATCCACATACCTTCTTCTTTTTCTTTTTTTTTAATCATAATAACTTAATGAACTTTAATTTTTGTAGTTTCATGTGATCTGTGTTTGTTCTTGTAAGACAGCCCGGTTGGAACCAGATTTAGTTATGTACAACATGCGAGTCTGGTAGTTAGGACCGATGCAGAGGCAGCGATTGATTTGACTTCGATGTTGGAGGCCCTTTTCAATGGAAATGAAACCTTACAAAAGAGTCCTCTGTTCATTATTGCAGAGTCATATGGAGGAAAATTTGCAGTTACTCTTGGGTTATTGGCTCTTAAAGCTATCGAAGCAGAGGAATTAAAGCTACAACTTGGAGGTAATAGTTACTGTCTACTGTTTTGGAAGTACTTTTCTTGCTTTTGATAGCAATGATTGGTTCAAAATTCAGTATTCATATAAACATAAAGAACTTGTTTTGTATTGTTTTTATTTGTATTTATTTATTTTTTTGTGTTTTTTGAAACAAAACAATGAAAAGTTTGAAAATAATCACTCTTTTCAAGTCGTTTTCATTTTTGTGCAAAAACAGTTTTTTAAAATTCAGAAAATATTTTTAAAGTGTTTCCTAGAAAATGGTGCTCTTAGAAAAAGTCCCTGAAAGCAGTTTTTAGAAACCAAACAAATTTCTGTATCAGCTGCCATTTTTTGCTTTTTGAGAGCAAAATATAGAAAGCAAAAACTATAGAAAATTTGTGTCCAATAATTACCCTCTAAATACGACCTTTTTTTTCCTAATTCTTGCATTCTTGCATTGTAGTATATAAGAGTTGCTTTGGGAGACAGTTGGATTTCTCCTGTAGATTATGTGGTATGCTGGTTGCTTGATTATAACCAAATCTCTTTATCTGTTTGGTATAAAAGAAAATTAAATTTGGTTCATTTAATTTGAATATACGTATTGTACATGTGAAGTTTTCATGAGGACCTCTTCTCAAGGACTTGTCACGACTCGATAGCAATGCCTTGTACAGTTCAAACAGGTTTTGTTAAAATTGCTTTTTGAAACAAATTTTGAATAAAGAGAGTGAATATACTCTTAGCCTAACCACGATACATGCAAGAGCAGTTTAGCGCAAAATATTAAGAAGGAAATTGCAGAAGGAAAGTATGAAGCTGCAACAAACACTTGGGAAGTGCTTGAGAATTTTATTTCAGCAAACAGTAATGATGTGGTAAGTCCCTATCGACACACACAGAGACATAGACACAGACAAACACTAGCATAGATATATACAACTGGGATTTAGAATGTTGAGTCACTTTGTGTTTGAATTGCAGGACTTCTATAACTTCATGTTGGATCATGGCAATGACCCCGTTGAATCAAGAACGTTTGATTCAAATGGACTATTGGTGGATAGGTACTCGACATATATGAGCACCAAGATATTTTCATTGACTAATGGTGCATTGGGTCCTGACCTTGGTACAGTGATGAACGGGCCTATAAAACAGAAGCTATTCCAGAGAACGTAACGTAAGTTGTCCCGTGCTATTAAAACAAATTATTTGAAAACAAAGCGGGTGTGATGCATGACTATAAAATTCTACATATAACAATTTTACCCAAAATCGTGTAGGTGGGATGGACAGGGTGGAATTGTTTTCTCAGCCATGGCTGGAGACTTCATGAAACCAAGAATCAAAGAGTAAATATGACTATTTCAATGTTTAAACTCACTTGCAAGTTGCACCTAAGAAATGACTGTTTTCGGTTGTAGACAACATGAAGTTAAATTGGGCATTATGGTAATTCTCAATCAACAATTTCAAATTACCTTCCATTTACTTGGCCCTGTGAAGAATGAAATGGAATTGGACTAATAATGTTTACTCTTTTTCTTTCCAAGTCCAATTTAGAGCTATTGGCTATTTGTTTGTTTGCTAGAGTTGGAATAAGTCCACGAGCACAAAAATAGGTTATAGAATACACATGGAATGATAAGATTTTCAAAAAGTGGACCCCACTAACAAACCTAAAAAATCTTGTTTATTCATGTGTATTTTGTGTCCAATTTTATGTGTTCGTAGAAGAACTCCTTTGAGTTATAACCTTTGTCGCATTTTTTAGGTTGATAAACTCCTGGTCAAAGGCATAAATGTGACCATTTACAATGGACAGGTATTATGAATATCTTGTGATTATCAATGTAGATGAACATGTTAGATAGAAATTAGAGAACTTTGGATGAAAAGAGTGTAGACAAGGATATACTTCATTTTAGAACAACAATGCAATGCAATGAAAATAAGAGTAGAGTTGTTACGATAGATTCTTTAAGAAGATTAATTTCCTCCAAAGTCTTGCATTTATTTGGTTTTGATATGTTATGTATGACAGATTGGTCTCATATGTGCAACCAAAGGAACAGAAGCATGGGTTGACAAACTCAAGTGACGGTTCTTTCCATTTTAAATTTATGCTTCTTTTGTCTTTGTAAAAAACGTTTTATGCAGAAAACATTTTTTGGAAAATGTATTTTGGATTTCTGTGAGATTTGCTAATAAGCTAAATTTTGCAGATGGGAAGGTTTGAAAAACTATTTGAACTTGAGCCGAACTCCTTTGTTCTGTGGAGAAGATAATATAACTACAAAAGCATTCGTAAGGTCCTACAAAATCCTCTTCTTCTATTGGATTCTTGGAGCTAGCCACTTCGTAAGTGTGATTCTATAACATTATTATTGCCTCTTATAGTCACTGTTATTGTTCTTATCGTCATCATTCTTAGCCATGGTTTTTCAATTCATTAGTACTAAATTGATATCTAAACAACCGAAAGCAGAGTTTAAAACATTGCTATACTCAGATTAATCTCACAAGATTGATGTGTCTTATGTAAAAGTAAATATCAAGTAAATCATCATTTTCGACTAGATTCTAAGCAAAGACCGGTTCGTGGACATTGATACTTGCAATTGCCCCTATTCACCACCCCTAGGTCCATCCTTGCTCCTAAATTTTTTAGGCTCACATTCACTACCAATAAACTACATTCAAGGCATGATCAAACAAGTAGACATTGATACTTGGTTGATAATAGCACTCACAATGTCAGAAAGTGGGCAGGGTTGGTGCAGTTCTATCTATTGTTTATGAAATAGAAGTAACATAAATAAGGTGAAGAAAATTGATTATTGAGAAGCAGAGGAAGGAATGCTTTAATTTCCGCTTTTTGATAATCAACTTTCAAGAAGTCATACCAAACAAACTCTAAATCCTCTTTATTTCTGCTTTTAATGATTCAACATGGGAGAGCCAACTTATTAGTGCTCTCCCTGGTGCTCCATTTTTAGTGTTCTCAAACATTTTTGTTAAAGTTTTATTATAAGGAAGTTTTGACCAAATTCTCCAAAGTTTTACTTAATAACTAATTGACCCCAACAAATTAAAAATAGCAATCCACCCACTACGGAACCAAAGTATCTGCTTGGTTTAATTTTTCAAAAAGTACTTTTCAGAAAATTTTACTTTTTTTATTTTCTGTGTTTTTTTGTTTTTACTGAATTTTTTTAATATTTAAATATTTTTTTACATTTTAGACACGCATAACATAAATACACCTAAAAAGTAAAAAAATTGTAAAAAAATCTTTTAAAAATTCACTAAATACTAAAAATATATAATAAAAAAAATACAAGAATTCAGTACGTTTTTTATATTTCTATGTATTTATTAATTTTTTCACAAATTTTTTACTTTTTAGATACATCTAAGTAAGATGTATCTAAAAAAGCTAAAAAAATATTTTAAACTTTAAAAATATTCACTAAAAAATAAAAAAAAAAAACTAAAAAACTTAATTTTCAAAAAACTTAATCCAGAAAACTCAAACCAAACATACTAATTAAAATTCGGGAAACTTTTTGATACACACCGTCTTGTACACATTTGTCATATATGTTATGCATTTTTATAATAAATATTAAATTTTTTTAATTATAATATTATGATAAATTGTGATTCAAAAATAAAATTACTTATTTTATAATAATGTTACGCATTAATATTACTTATTTTTTTATCTATCATTTTATAACTACGAAATATATAACATATCACAAAAATATATAATTTTATTTTTAAACTATAAATTGTAGTAATATTTGCACAAAAATAAATAACATGTACCACAAGAATTCATTGACATTCGAGGTCCGAGTAATTTCCTTTCCCACAAATTTGACAGGTTAATCCATAACTTTGAAATATGTCTCCTGTTCTCCCACGGTTATTATTGTATTCACATCCTCTGTACTGAAAACCTTGAGATCTGTCATCCATGTTATTGTTGTTAGAAATTGTTGGAAAAAACTTGGAAATAAAACATAATTTTTTTTTAACTTTGGTCTATTTTTTAAGTAGGACCAATACATCAAAATTAGCGGGTCTAAGTGGTAACGCGTTCTATACCGCGTTGTGATTCACGTGGTATATTTGGCTGCTCAAAACCATTATCGGGTGAATGAGAAATTGAAACCAAAGTGAGCTCCATGAAAATGGAGTTTTTGGTAAAAATTCCTTAAAGTTTGAATATTGACTTGTGCCACATTGATTTGGTGGGATACTTTGAGTGGGTTTATAAGGCTTTGTGACGCCCCAAATTTTTTGAAATATCAAGGGAAATTAAATAAACAAAATGACTTAATAAACCAAAAAGTTGACATCTTAATAGGGTAATCCAACTCTCGTACATAACCAAATGTCCAAATAACAATAGATAAAAACTTAAAATTATTCAAATACAACATCAAATGAAATTATAAGGTCCTTAATAGCTATTATATAAAATAATATAATTTATTCGGCTCTACTCGGGGTTTCAGGTCAGCCAAGGCTCTACGTTAGCGCCGACTCCATTTCAGCTTCAATTATTTTCTCGCCAAGACCTGGCATAAAACGCCAGGGCAACAAAAATATATGCCATGAGTTTTGCAACACAGTAAGAAAACATAACCAACCTACTATTCTTTTTAAGAGAAAAATAATGAGATTATAAAAACGAAATAATAATATAATTGTAAACATGAATTACAACCATTAAAATAATTTCAATAATTTTAATAAATTATGTGACACTCGAAATCTCACCAAAGAGATTGAACTTACCAACCACTAAGTATGGCAACGGTTAATTTGAAACCCTCCCTTGGTCAAATATTTTAGTGTTGCCAACCGTAACTACCAGGGATGCCCACGTCCGGAGTTATATACCCAAGTAGTAGCATCCGCGGTATGCCCCAAGGAAACGGTCTGCCAGGGATACGTAACCTCCCTATGTGCCACCGGCACATCCATCCTTATTCCAAAACCAAATACCGAAAAGGGTTCAAATAAGTCCCGTGACATCTTAGAGTTTCACAACACAATTTACGTGAGAATTCTCAAAACCAGGGCTCACTCTGAACAACCGGTATTAACCATCAATCCCTTGATTTCATACACTCTATAAAACCAAGACTCACTCTGAAAACGGATATTAATCGTCAATTGTTAACTTTGTATATGCCTTTAATCCTTTCAGTTAATTTTGATATTAATCACAAATAATTCCAATTTTCAATCACAAATGATGTTATACCAACTCATTAAAATTCCCAACATAAAATATTACACATGTCACACAATAATAAATAAATGTACAGCATTTAAATAAACAATTTATTTAAACTATGGTATGAAATAATAATTTGGATACAAAGAAAAAAAACCAAAGTCACACACGTACATGGATTTTTAATTTACAAGATTAGACTACCACAATATTAAATAAACCATAATACACCCATACATGGATTACTAATTTACTATATTTGATGGATTGGACCAACACAATAACTGATTTTTATCCAAATAAATAATTGAAGTGATGATCTTAAACCTGTCTAGAAATTTTTAGGTTATACCTTAGGTAATAAAAATTATAAATAAATTATTTATACAATTCTAAAATTCTTGAAATTGTACAGAATATTCAATAAATATGTTTGGGTCATTTTTCAGAAATAAATTCCCAAAAATAAGTTATAAATAATTCTGTAAAATTCCCAGAAATTTTATGACACAAATTTATCACATTTTCTTAAATTAATTCCATACTTAAATTTATAAATCAGATCCATAATCTAAAAATTTAGTATGAAATTAATTTCATATTTTAGTTAGAAATTACCAGATTTGGCTTAATATAGAATTTTTAATAAGTTTTTAAACAAATAGTAAAATCTGTCTTACAGTAGCAGATTTAATTATAAATTTGTATAAATTTGTTCCAAGCTCAATAATTGTTGAAAAAATTTCTGGATGAACTAGACATCATTCTCAACAACTTTGTAGAAGAAATCATTTCAAAATTTTGAGCATAAAATTGTCTAAAAATTCGTACAAGTTTCTGACAAATTGAAGAGTTATATAATCAAACCAAATAAAAATTTTAATCATCTCTTTAATGGCACAAACTACACATGTGTAGGCGTGCCTTTGGGCCTCACTACAGTTCGGACTCAATTTGGGTCTCGGTCCTGTATCTAATCTCGCAGAATGCAATGTAAGACCGATGAATCATCAAAGAGTCCAAATCCGGCAAATCGTTTTTGAAAACAGATTTTTTGAAAGAAGTGCCAAACATGAACTGCTTTGCCAGATATAGAGTCGCCACCTAAATATTTTATTTTGGGAAATTTAGGAAACCCTGACTCGTTGCCTAAGGCCACGTGCCCGTCATCACCAAAATTGCCTCGGCTCGAGAACTTAGGTACGATTGGGGAAGGTCACTTCGTGAGCACCCCCGCTCGCCCGATCAAAGATCGGCCTCTACTAACCATGGTATCTAGTTTTGAAAACATTATGTGTTCTTATTCCGGTTATTAGCCTAGATTTACTATGTGATGCACACAGCATACAAGTATAGACTGGGTTGCCTGAATTGGAACGAAATATCTCATGTTTGTTTTAAAAAACGATTTGCTACTCGCAAGTAGGCTAAAATGTGGATTTGCCACTCTCAGGTGGGCTTAGAAAACAAAATGATTTGCCACTATCTAGTGGGCTTAAGACTCACAATTGATGAATTGTTTCAATTCGGATAACCCAACCTTCACCCACAGGCATTCAGGCAGGTATATCATATAAGCACATAGCCTCATGGTAAGCATGCTATCATAGCAGCCACTCACACACATGCAAGGATGCTAAAGCATAAAAGCTTACCTAGTACTCCAAGCCAAAACAAAAACTATGTTAGCAACCAATGCATGATCCTAACTATGCTGAAATGCCTAATGCAACACATGCAAAATGCAACTAAGATAGGCTCGGCTGTTCTAAACATGGCATATGATGATACTACAGCTAGCACATATTCAATTTGGAATTTGAAATACAAATGCAGTTAGTATGATGCGCCGAACCCGGTGCATGCAATACAAATGAATGATGCAAACATGCTATCATACTGTATGCTAATTGAAACATGCCCTAATCTAACCATCATAAGCTAGTAAATAAAAGGGAGAAAGACGTAGGGTTGGAAGACATACATCACACTCACGTACACTTATTACAACATTGCCCTCGCTCGGAGGGTCCGAAAGAATAATACAGTCCAAATGAATAATACAGTCCGAATAAATAGTACAGTCTGAATAAATACAAAACCCTCATTAATTAACAAATTAATCTAGGAAAGCAGGTAAATTGGCACGCAAATCCATGGACCGCCTCAGCTCTGTTCCAAACGATGAATGATGCGTACTCGAGTTGCCTTGCGTAGAAATCCATTACGATGCCCCGATTTGCCTCTGTTTGCAATTGTTTTCGGAATATTGCGCAACGCTCCAGAAGGCCGCTGATTTCTGATTTACTGCAACAGAGAGCAACAAAGGGGCGTGGCAAAGTATTTCACATATGTATGCATAACTACTCTTCAGGGAGTGTAGTCTTCGATCCTCGTGCCACCAATCACGCATATCGATGCATGATGGCCAGGGAGTCGAATTGCACGACTCAATATGAAATGAATGCACATGAAAACACAACAAGACCTAAACTCCATCATGGGTAATCCGGAGTGTCGGCGACTGGGAATTGAGACACGTTCCGTCACTCGGAGTACGAAACGTACCTCGTTTCCCGTGCTTGGGCTAACTCCTATCCCAAACACGATGCAAATGAGATGGCATACACAATGTGACTAACATACAACCTACCATACGCAATGCTATGAAATGGCATACACAATGCTCGATGTAACATGGCATACACAAAGCTCTAACACGCAACCTAGCATACGCAATGCTATGAATTAAAAAGGCATACACAATGCATAATGGACTTACACCAACATGAGTAGACCTCAGCCACACTCACATCAGTAGCCGTTAGAAGAAAATGAAACAATCGAAATGGGCGCACACATGCACTCATACCGAGGACCGAACCTAAGGCATCAAATGTCACTCTACCAAAGCATGGCAAAGGATGAAAGATGGCCTATGAACATGTAATTTTCAGCACTAAAATATGATGCTAAATGATCCCGAAACATGGAAATATGGCACCCGATGCTTGGAATAAGCCCCGATACTCAATACTAGGCACATGCATTGAACCACAAGTATACAAATCAAGCATTATTTGATTATGAAGTCAAAAGACAGAGCCAAGACAGTCCCAAAACATGCACATTTCTAGTTTAGAGCATGGCCAAAAGATGCTAACATGATGGACTAAAATAGCATGCAACATTGGCTAGCAAGCATGGTTTATATGGCATGTATATGAAGCAAATGAGAACTCATCAAACCAGCCAAAAACAGTGCATAAAACATGCCAAAATATGCCCAAATAATCACTGAAATGCAGCCAATGCATGCAAAAATGAGGGGCTTCTTTGGAAGGCCATTCAAGGGGTTGTTAAGCACATATAAGATAGACACTTAGCATGACCAAACCAACTCTGGAAACGAGTTATGAAAGCCCTAAAACTCACAAAATTGGCCCTGAAATCAGTTAAGGAAGCATACAATGAAAGGCCCCCTGAAAAAGCCTTGAACGGAATTGTTCCACACATGCACTATAGACATAAAATATGATCAAAAGGGCCCCGGACAGACCTAAGGCAGACCCTAAAACCCACAAAATTGGGCCCAAAAGGTGACTTCAATGCATACAAAATAGAGCCCCTTTGGAAAGCCAATGATGCTAGTAAAGAAAATGAGGGGTGAGAGGGTCACCCCTCTATGATTTCAAAGCTCAAAACCTCATCAAAGCCACTGAAATCCAAGAGGCCAAAACAAGTCCAATGCAAATGCTTTAATGCATAGCCCTAAATATGAAGGAATGAAGCATGCAAGGAATGAGATGACTCCAAACAGAAAAGTGACCTCAAGAAAACTTAAAGAGGAGGTCAAAACAAGGATTTTTCCAGTTTATAACAAATCTCGAAAATGTTCACAAGTAAGGCTAAAGTATGATGCAAAAATAGCCCTAAAAGAGAGATAGACGGTAAGGGGAAGTAGATGACCTCAAATAGCAAAATTCCCTTAAACAAAGTTGAAGAGGAGCTCAAAATATGACACTTTATAGTGTATGACAAAGCCCAGAAATACTTTCAAGTGAAGCTAAGTAATGAATCAAAAAAATGCAAGTTTAAGGGAAATAGACACTTACCCTTGAAGAGCCGACCTCCAGCAGCTTTTGAACCAAGTTGGTGAGCTTTCAACCTCTTCAAATGACTTCCAAGGTGCTGGAATGGATGATGGAGGTGTGGTGCTAAGGGTTGTAGTGCAAATGGACCAAGAAAATTAGGGTTTTGGAGCTTGGAATAGTGACAATGGAGGAGGGAGGTTATATGCCTTAAGCAAAAATGTTCAACCCCCTGATATGAAGCCAAGCCTCTCCTTTATAGAGGAGAGGCTCCAAAATATCCAAAAAAGTCCCCAAGTATTCTTCCATACACGTGTATAGAGGATACACCAAATGGCCTCCTGCTGGCACAGTTGGACTACACTCAGAAAAAGCAAAAAGCAAGAAGTAGACCGGCTAGTTCAAGTAGCCGGCCGGCCACCCCAGAAAGGTGGCCTTCCAGATGAGTGTAACACAGCTATGTAGAGAAAAACCAGAAAAAGTGACCCAAGAGAGAGAAAAACTAGCTTTTAAGCAAGGTTCAAAAGGGTCAAGAAGAGAAAACTGGTTGGCCTACCATATTGGTGGCCTCCCAGATGAGTAGATCACAATGGTGGTATGAAAAGCCAGAAAATGTGGCTCAAAAGTGAGAAAAACCAGCTTTCTGTTAGAAAAATCGGCTTTTGGAGAGAGAAAATGAGAAAGCTGGTTTTTCAGGGGAAAAGTGGCCTCCCACCATCCTTCCACCTTCCTAACAATGAAAATAGGGTCCCTACTAAAAATGGACCAAAACGGATGCAAAACGAAGGTTCGGGGGCCAAAACGCGCGGTTCGGGACCCCGAAAATAGGCTGTTAGGCACCGGAAGTGGCGTATGACCACGAAGGTGGTCTCCCGGGCCACAATGTCCCTCTAAAGGGAGGAAATAAGGCGTGTGCCAAAAACCGAAGCCAACGGAGGTAGTTAAGCGGTCCCGAACTGAGGCACACGACCGACGGCTCCGAAAATCGAAAATTGGGCTCCAAATGGGAAAAATGGCCTACGACCACGAAACGTAGCCTACGGCCACTGAGAGATGATCTACGAGACCTCTCCCTCCCTTCAGGAAGAGAAAACAGAGAAAACAGGACCTGGTTCGCAAACTGAGAGAAAGCACAAAAGAGCTTCGAAGTCCGGAGGTAAGACTCTTAGCCGAGACTCTGAAACCTCAGATCGAGCACAATATGCAACATCACCGAGCGCTCAACTGGTGACGTCTAAGTCTTAAGGTCGGTCAAAAATGGAGTGTCTACAACATGCAAGTCTAATTCCAAGATTATATCATGATTTTAAGGCTACTAATAAAGAAATGACCTTCAAATATTTAACATACCAATCCTAAATTTACATACAACTATAAACAAAATTTTATCTAAAGTTTTAGCTACGTTAACATATGAACACAAATCTAAAAATTTAACAATTAAAAAGAATCAGATGGTTATGAGAGTTTTCTTACTATGTTAGGTTGCTAACGATTTATCGTCCGAATTTGATTTATGATTCTGATCGTAAGATATGATCGTCCTAGCTCTATGATCGTCTTGTTGAAATTTCACATCAATCGGAGGCGATCTCACCGTTGATCTACCATTGGATTCTCTTAGAACTTTTAGTTGTTGATCATCATCTTAGACTCAGAATTTGCAAGATCTAACCCCAAAAATGGATTCTACACGTCGAAAAAACTAAGGATGGTCATCCCCAAAGTCATAGGACCACTCGATTAACCTAGATGTGCTAGGATGCACCGTAGCACTATGAGATGAGAAACACTAGATAAAATTTAGTTCATCTTCTCCAACAGCCACAGCATGCACGACAGAGAAACCCAGAAATTTAGTTTCAATGTCCCCAGTTCAAATACTTGTATCTTCTTCATCGTAATTCTGTTTTATCTTATTTTTTTGTCATTGGATTCACCTCACGGCCTAGTTTTTGGTTCACTACTCACACGCCTTGTTTCATCTCTTTTTGCATGCCGTCGGATCTCTAAAATTTGACGAAAAATTAGATTTTTTTCCTACCATCTCGAACATTTCTTCGAACCATCTTTCGGACCCCATAACTTTCTTAATTCTTAACGGTTTTACTTCATTCTTTCGCCAATCTCTTCAACTTACTTCGTACTTCATCTTACATGGCCTATTTGTCTCACTTCTTCCCGGAATGGATGGTTTTGGCATGCCGAAAGTAAGCCGAAAACCAACTTTCAAAATAAACTTCTCTAACTTTGCTTCTTTCTCATCCATCTTCCTTCTTCTTCTCTTTCTTCACCTACAACACTTTGTGAATGGTGGTTCTAGATGATAATGGAAATAGGTAATGGTGGTGGTGGTGGCGGTCCGATGGTGCGCCAATGGTGGTGAAGTTCGCAGGTTAGTGTTTCGGATGGTGATAGTATGGGTTGAGGCCATGGCTATGGAGGTCGGGGGAGGAGGAAAAACATAGATAAAGAAGGAGAAAGAGAGTTTTGAGAATGAGAGGTGGAGGGAGAGGGAGAACCGAGAGAGAGAGATATATGAAACGGATAGAGAAAGATATCAAATTAGAAGAAAAGCAAAATGAGGAAGATGAAGAGAAATTAAAAAAAAAAATAAAGAGAAATAGAACACTTGGTGGTACGGCATCAGCATGTTTACCACGTTTTGTTTTGGTAATGATAGCTGAGAGAGGGGTGCATGTGGAAGGTGAGAAAACATGGGGAGCAAGCCCACGGTTTTTCTTTTTCTTTTTTTTTTTTGATTGGATTTTAGTACAGAAAATATTAGGTTCAAATGTAATTTGATTACAAAAAAAATATATAGAAAAATATAATAAAAATATCATAAGGTTCAGAAATTAATATTGAGTAATAATATAAAGTCAAAAATATTTTATTTTATTTTGTTTTGAATAAATTTTCAGTATAAAAATATACAGACTA
>NW_021025790.1:738132-748723 GCF_004153795.1 Camellia sinensis | reverse complement strand
CAAAATTCAAGAAAAGAAAATAAACCAACCACAAATTCACAATTTTACATATATTGTATAGACATTCGTAGAGAGAAGATTTTTAATACCTACGAGAAGCAAAGAGAGAGGCGACCTCTGTTACGAGAAGCGATTGAGAAACTCGATGGAGCTGAGATGGCCTGAAGCACCAGTTCTTGCAAACTATGAGTGAGTGAATGTGAAGAGAGAGAGAGAAGAGGAGAGGAGAGAGAATGCCAACTTTGAATACTCCTTATTTGTTGTTGTTCGTTCATGTTGGGAGTTGTAACCGCCCTCAAAATATTATATAATCAACCATTCACAAGAATCATAAACATAATAGAAACGGTTATATTCGATTCATCAGGTTTTATATCACAGAAGGTATTACATATAGTTCTAAATGCTAACAACAGAATAAGTGCCCTCCGGCTTTACATATTATCCAAGTTGTTTACTTTGGTCAACAAAAGAAGAGTTCTTAACTCTTTTTACATATAAAGCCCTCGCTTGAATTTACATTTTAAATACAAAAAATGATACAAAAACGGAGCCTTAGCCCCTAAACCTCCCCAAGCTAATGTCCTTGAGGCGGCATGTCAATTGTACCTGAAAATGGTTTCCCAAGTAGGTAAGCCAACTTAGTAGAGGTATGCCTAAACCAGTATATAAGAATCAACTAAAATATGAGATCTGATAAATGTGCAGTATTCTAAACCCAACACACCACATTCCTTTTCAAGGTCTTTCAATATAGAAGCCAATATCCGATTCATTTCCATTATTTTATTTCGGGTAAATCAAGTTAACCAACTTCATATTTCAAACAACCAAAATGAGAGATACAACTCAATGATTCACATTCAGTATATTTATCACTCTAAACACTTCTAGATCTTGCCATTTTACGAAACCACGTCGAGAAACCTGCACCCACAAATAAATAGGTTTCAGGACTTTCACTCAGGACACTCCGGCCAACTTAATTCTCAATGGAAGCCATCCCTATCTCATCCCCAAACAATGGAGTGCATCCCCTATCTCCGCTCATACAATGATACATATACAATGTATTTAAACACGTGTCATATACAATTGACTTATCAATTCACATATCAATGGTTTTACACAAACCGTCATATTCAATGACATAATTCAATTGCATTAGTGCAATTTTCCTAACTCATGCATTTTCCTAACAACAATCAGAGCTATCCTCCAGCGATAGCCCAAAACAGATATTTGAAAATAGATAAATAAAATCTATCAACAAGATATAATTTATTCAATTTTCCATAGGTGAGTGATTATCAATCCAACTACACCATTTAATCACAATTTCCGCCAATTTCATAATTCCCAAACCATTTCATATTTCACATCGATTTCATTATTTATACACAATAGTTTGTTTAAATTCAAATTATGGCATTTTTCCCCCTGTTCTCAAATATTACACCCAAGGCAAAAGTTCACCCATTATACACCAAAAATAACCCCATCTTCAAGACCTCACACTCACATATGGAGTCCAAAATAGGAAAAAACCCTCTTTCACAAATCAATCCCAAAACCGGTAACTTCACCCAAACTTCCCAACTCCACCATTTTGTAAAGATGACACAACTCCACGGTTGAAGAACTATTTAGAACATCCCTACCTTAAAATGCAGAGCTCAAAGAGAAGAGGAGAAACTTTGAAGATGCTCCAAACTTGAACTTTTACATATCAAAAAGGAAGCCCACGCCAACTTAGCTTTTTAAAAAGGGAAGTAGGTAGAAGGATCTAGATCAAGGGTATTGTGTAGAGGAGGGTTGTTTAAGAGAGAGGCAGCGCGGATTAGGGTTTGAGTGAAAGAAAAGGGTTCAAAAGTGATAAAATCACGCTGCTACGGCTGAATATGCGAGGCTCGTTCGAGCGACCCAGAACAACAAGTGGCTCGCTCGATGCGCAAGAAGGTATGCTGAGGCACATGGAAAAGCTTCAGGTCTGCCACCAACGCAGACGCCAACTAACGCTTCGAGCGCAGAAATTCTACTCAGCGAAGGAACAAAGAACATACGTTCTCGGCTCGAGCGCAAAAGGTTTCTCGCTCGAGCGAAGCTGTGTCTATGAAGAAACTTGAGATGCTTATATCCTCGCTCCGAGCGCAAGAACCTCACTACGAGCGAAGAAGCCAAACCGGGGTAGCAATCATTTGCAACCAATAGACAACCAACCTGTTTCAAAAATCTCGGGCCAACAATCCCAAAAATTCAAATTTAAGAATTAGAAGGAGGAACATTACAAAGCACAACAACAACCACAGAGACCTTAAGTCTGGAACACAACAAAGGTGCGGGTAAAACCTAGATTTGCTATAACCTTCCCCCTTAAAGAATTCGTCCCCGAAACTTGGTACAATTCAAACATGTGGTTATGCAGATTCGCTAAGTGCTGTATGAATTCAACATTCACCATCGTGACCCACCACACCGGTTCATTCCATCTCTCACAAGAGAACAAATTCCCAAACATATTAAGTCAACATATATTACCAATATGGCATATCCGAAGATTTTCGCCAAAGTTCAAGTTTCCCAACATTGTTCAATGTTATTAAGAAGTTTACATTTCCAAAACTCCAAAACAACATTATATGAATGCTTAATATTAACTTCAGTCCTGAAACGCATTCAACAGTTTACAATGTCTTCAAAATCCAAAATAGTATCAACATTTTTATAGGTTCATAAACAAAGCTACAATTCTGATCCACTCACTATGTAAACTGTACTAATCCTATGAATAAGTCCCAAGATATTTCTCTTGACTCTTCAATTCACGCTCCCACGTTGCATTCCTCAACCCCGTGATGTTTTCACAATATTTTGACCAAGGGAATCGTCTTGCCTCGCAAGACTTGATCCCGCTTATCCAAGACTCACACCGGTCTCTTCTCATACGAGGCATCGTCATCTATCTCTAAGTCGGTCTAATCCAACACATGTGATGGATCAGGCTCATATTTCCGAAGCATACTAATATGAAACACGTCATGCACTCCGGAAAGTTGCGGAGGCAACGCTAAACGGTATGCAACCTCCTCAATCCGCTCAAGGATCTCAAAAGAGCCAATAAACTGAGTGGATAACTTCCTACTCTTCCCAAACCTCATCAAACCCCATCTAGGTGATATTTTCAAAAAGACATGATCACACAAATGTCTCCTCCTACGGTTGGCATAACTCTTTTGGCGACTCTGAGCTGTAACCAACCTCTTATGGATAAGTGCCACCTTCTCCGTCGTTTCCCAAACCAACTGGACCTAACAGAGGTGCATCACCCACCTTGGCCCAACACACTGGAGATCTACACGGTCAGCCATACAAGGCCTCAAATGGTGCCATGCCAATACTCAATTGGAAACTGTTATTGTAAGCAAACTCCACTAAGGGTAGATGTCTGTCCCACGACCCCTTAAAGTCAAGGACACAGCCCCAAAGCATATCCTCAAGTATCTGAATAGTGCGCTCAGACTACCCGTCAGTCTGAGGATGGTAAGCCGTGCTAAAAGTCAATCTAGTACCCAAGGCACTCTGCAAACTCTGCCACAACCGGGCAGTGGAATGCGGATCTCCATATAAGACAATCGTCACTGGGACCCCATGCAATCTCACTATGTCCCAAATATACAAGTCAACAAGGTAATCTACCGAATCTCTTACGCGCATAAAAATAAAATGCGCTGACTTGATCAACAGGTCAACTACCACTCAAATGACATCACTACCCCGTTGAGTCCTCGGAAGACCCACAACAAAGTCCATCGTAACATGCTTTCACTTCCACTTAGCTATAGGCAATGGTTGCAACAAACCTGCTGGCCTCTAGTGTTCGACCTTCACTTGCTGACAAGTAAGGCACCTCGATACAAACACTGCCACATCCTTCTTCATACCCCTTCACCAAAACTAGCGACTCAGATCATGATACATCTCTATACCTCCCAGATGCACCACAAGGCGTGAATGGTGAAACTCTCGGAGTACTTCCTCTCTGCAAGTCTTCGGCACAAACAAGCGGTCTTGGTATCTCACACTCAGGTCAGGGTACATAGATAAACCCTTTTCTACCTTTCTACTGGAGATCTTCTCCTGAAGGGATTCTACCTCAAAGTCACCCTTTTGTGCTTCTAACACTCGGTTCACAAGTGTAGGTTGTGCAACTACAGAAAACAAGGCTGCAGACTCAACAGACTCGCCCAGACGTAAGTCAAATTCACCAAGGACACCCAACATCTCCCATTCCCGGATAGCGATACAAGCTACACTACTGAAGGATTTCCTACTTAGGGCATCGGCCACAACATTGGCCTTTCCCGGATGATAATGCAACTCGAAGTCATAATCTTCTATGAACTCCATCCACCTTCTCTGCCTCAAATTTAAGTCCTTCTTTTTAAACAGATACTTTAGACTCTTATGATCAGAAAATACCTTAAACCTCTCACCATATAGATAGTGCCTCCAAATCTTCAGGGCAAAAATTACAGCTGCTAAATCTAGGTCGTGAGTAGGGTAATTCCTCTCGTGTGTTTTCAACTGCTGCGAGCCATAGCCTACTACTTTCCCTTTTTGCATCAATATACAACCCAAACCCTCTTGTGAGGCATCACAATACATCGAATAGCCCGAACCCCTCTCCGAAATAATCAAGACTGGAGCGGTGGTAAGTCTAACTTTAAGCTCTTGGAATGACTTTTCACAAGTCTCACTACACACAAATTTGACCCTTTTCTACGTCAATCTAGTCAAAGGCAAAGCTAGTCTGGAGAAATCTTTTACAAATCGACGGTAATACCCGGCCAACCCCAAGAAACTATGGATCTCGAAAATATTTTTAGGTTGTGCCCAATCTAGCACTGCCTCAATCTTAGATGAATCCACAGTCACCCCTTCCCCAGAAACTACATGGCCTAAGAACTTAATCTCTCTTAGCCAGAACTTACACTTTCCGAACTTGGCATACAGCTTGTGGGCTCTAAGCAACTCAAGCACCACTCGCAAGTGTTCTTCGTGCTCTTCCTCAGATGGTGAATAAATTAGAATGTCGTCTATAAAGACAACTACGAAGTGATCTAAGAACTCCCAGAAAATCTAGTTCATCAAGTCCATGAACACAGCTGGGGCATTGGTTAGCCCAAAAGGCATCACCAGAAACTCATAATGGCCATACCGCGTATGGAATGCCGTCTTCAGGATATCCTCCTCTCTGACTCTCAACTAATGGTAGCCCAATCTCAAATCTATCTTAGAGAAACAACAGGATCCTTTCAACTGATCAAACAGATCATCTATATGAGGCATAGGGTACTTGTTCTTAACCGTAACCCGGTTCAACTTTCAGTAATCAATGCAAAGTCTCAAGGCCCCATCTTTCTTTTTAGCAAAGAGGGTCGGTGCTTCCCAAGGCAAAGTACTAGGGAAAATAAAACCATTATCTAGTAACTCTTGAAGTTGAATCTTCAACTCACTTGACCCGGCTAGGGCAAAATGATACGGTGCCATGGAAATCGATGTCGTGCCAGGCACTAAGTCAATAGAGAACTTGATCTCTCGGTGGGGTGGTAAACTAATAAGATCCTCGGGAAAGACATCCGAGTACTCACAAACCACTCTTGGCAACTCAATCTGGACTTCATCACACTCACTATTCATAAAGCTAGCGAGAAGGTTACTAAGCTCATTCTGCCAGCGCGGATCATACACCGGTGGTAAGACTCTACCAACCCGATCTCCCAAGAAATGAAAATAATCGCCGCTCAAGATACATATAGTAACCCTCTGACAGTAGCAATCTATAACAGCCCGGTATAACGATAACCAGTCCATACCTAAAATAACATCAAAACCGGTCATATCCATTAACACAAAAGAAAAGGGAAGCCGACGATCGGCGACCTCTATATCACAGCCCCGACACCCCTATTTCAAAATCATCTCGCCCCTAATAGGTGATACAACACAAATAGGAGATGCTAACTGTGCCAACTCCAATCCCAAATAGATGCAAATGGAGAAGAAATAAATGAATGGGATGCACTCATATCAATTAACACATTAGAAACCGAGTGTAGACACCCCATTTTTGACCGCCCTTAAGACTTGGGCGCTACTGATGGTTTGCTCGATGATGAAAGGTGTACAGGGCAAAGGTTCAATTTCTTCGGCAATGAGAGGGTCAAATCCCAACTTCACACCCCATTTTGGACCAAAGCTATTTTGAATGGTTTTTAGACCTTAAAATCCTCTCTTTCAAAATATTTTTGAAATAAAGTTTCTACGATGTTCCGAGGCTCACATTTTGTCAAAAAATGCGCTTTTCGATAAGCCGAGCAAGGACAAAGTAGAAATGAATGAAAGGGAGATGAAATCTTTGAAAAATATTTCAAAACACCTTTCTTAGGGGTTTGAAGTTGAAGAAAAGAGGAGAAGAGGGGAGAAGCCAAGTTCGAGAAGAAGATAGGCAAGAATTGCTAAGAGAGGGATGAGCAGTCCTTGCTAAATCAAGCTTATTTGTCTATACACTTTGAGTTAAGCTATGAGGCCACCACCGTTGGAAATAAGACTTCTGGGGCTTCATTTTTCATTCAAGAATCTCTTAAATCCGAGACCGGAGGGCGGAGATATGATTGGTTGAAGTTGGGCATCATCCCGGTTGGACCGAAACTGAGCAGCCTTCACTAAAACAAGCATAACGTTTTTCAAAGTTGGCATTTTGATGCAAGGCTGGTGCCATTGGAAAGCTTACTTCCGGGGCTTCAATTGTGACACAAGAATGACCTGAAAAGGAGTTCATATGAAGAAGTTATGCCCGTTTGAAGTTGGACCTGCAGAGTAGATTTTTCCTGCCACCGGCCAAAACAAATGGCCGACCGACCAAATAGATGGCCGACCGGCCAGAAAAGATGGCCGACCGACCAAGTTTGCTAGCCGACGACCTTCCGGAGTATTCTACAGATTGAATGGATGCCAGCTGTGCCAGCTGGAATGCACAGACTCTGCTCCCCATGCACGTGTGTGGCTGTTTTGCACCCTTTGCACCCCTTTTGACCCTCTTTTTTGCACCCTTTGCTCAAAGCTTCTTGAGGAAGCTTTGACCCCTTGTCTTGGCTTCCTCAAGAAGCTTGCACCTTTGCATTAGCTTCTCTTAGAAGCTTGGTCCCTTTGCCCCTTTTGTATAGCTTCTTTGAGAAGCTTTATGCCATTTCCTTGCTCTTTAAAAGAAACCCATCCTCCTCCATTGTTTTGGTTGAGCAAAATCAGACCTAATACATACATATAACATATATATCACCCCCTCTCTATATATCTCCCTCTCTCTCTACATTTGGGTGTGTTAGAGTGTTCAAAGTCCATTATCCTTGGCCATTTACACTACAACCCATACCCCTACCCTTCCATCCTCCATTCCAGCAGCTAGAGGCTGTTCTCCAGAGCTTAGGAGTGCTGCATTTTGGTCCAAGAAGCTACCAAAGTTTGGTGTTCAAGGGTGAGTACCATTCCCACTCTTTTGAGCTTATTCTTGTATTATTTTTCTAGTTATTTTTCTTGCTGTTTTGAGCTCTGACCAAAACTGTTTGGCCATGCTTTGAACTATAAAAATTCTTATTTTGGGGCTGCCTTGCTTCTGTCTTTTGATTCCATGTACCAATTACGCATGCTTTGTATAACTGTAAGCCATTTCATGTACCTAGTTTTGCATTTCGGGAGAAATTCCATGCATCGGGTGTCATTTCGCCTTGTTTCGGGGCTGTTTTGCCCCTCATTCTGCTACTGATTTCCACATGTTTGCATATCATATTCCATGTCTTTGCCACGTCTCATTAGAGTGGCATTTCGGTGCCTGAGGGTCGGTCCTCGGTTTGCGTGCATACGTGCACGCATTTCGAGTGTCTCATTTTCATCTCATGGCCACTGATGTGGGTGCGGCTGAGGTCCATTCACATTGGTGTAAGTCCATCTTGGATTGTGTATGCCATGTTTCAATGCGTTGTGCATGTTATGCTGTTAGCGTTGTGTGTGCCATGTAGTTGTATTGCATGTTTGTATGTTTGCTTGCATGCTTAGGTCGCATGTGCATTGTTGTGCATTGCCTCGCCTCTTGACCAACCATGATTGAGGTTGGGTCCCTTGTATGTTTTGTGTGCATTGCATTTGGCATTGAAATGCATACTTGACTCTTTGGCCATCATGCATCGAAATGCGTGATTGGTGGCCCGAGGGTCGAGGGCCATGCTCCCTTGAGTCCATTACATGATAGGGAGTGTGTCCATGCATACATTTGCCTAAAAATTCCATGCCATACACTGCTTGCCCCCTGCTGCTGCCAATTGCAGGTTCTGCAGGAAGTTTTGGCCGGTCGGTTAAATACAGTGCCGACCGGCAATCCATCAATGCCGATAACTTCATCAGCGGCCGGTGACCATTTCCCATGGCCGGTGGCCATCCCTCCCAGCCGGTGGTATTCCCCAACATCCAGAGAGCATGCCCTTAGACTTTTGCAGTCCTTAGAGGAGCAGGGCAGCGAAAAACAGAGGCAATAGTGCTATGGCAGCGAGTTTCTGGGCGATATGGGTCAAGCATGCATCATTCGTGCATCCCGAGGCAGGGCCGTGGCCACCTTGCATTTAATTTGTTAATTAAATAGGAATTCTGTAATAATTAATTAAGTAGTTAGTTATTTATTCGGACTGTAATATTTATTCGGTCCCTCCGAGTGAGGGCGTATTTGTAATAAGTGCGGGTGCATGTGTGCAATGTCTTCCAATCCCCACTTCTTTCTCTATTTACTTACCTGCTTTGATGGTTAGATATTTTTTTTAGGACATGTTTAATTTAGGCATACCTTATGCTATGCATGCGTGATCCATACATTTGTCTTGCAGTGCACCGGGCTCGGCGCATTCATTCTAACTGCATCTGTATTTCAATTCCCAAATTTGAATACGTGTTAATCAGCATTTCACAGCCATGTTTAGATAACCGAGGCCTGCTTGGATTTGCATCTTTGCATGTGCTTGCATTAGCCATTGTTTCAAATATGAACTAGGGATCATGCATGTGATTTACTTAAACTAGTTTCCTGTCTGGCTGTGGAGTACTCGTAATTCTTTGTTTTGCATCCTTGCATGCGTGGGGTGTTGCCATGACAGTATGATTACCATGAGGCTTAGCTGCGTATGTGATATAACTGCTTGAATGCCTGTGGGTGGAAGGTTGGATTGTTTTTTTTTATCTGAGTGGAAAAAAACTCGTGAAAATCCGTATTTTAGCTACTTGCGAGTAGCAAATTCCAAAAATGTTTTTTCAAGACAAACGGATAATGCAATGTTTATTTCCAAAATTAGGCAACTAGTCTATACTTGGTGTGGCTGTGCGGGCATTAACATAGTAATTCTAGGCTAATAAATGGAATAAGAAACACATAACGTTTTCAAAACGGATATCATGGGCTTAGTAGAGGGCCGTCTTCGGACGGGCGAGAGGGGGTGCTCATAGCCGACCTTCCCCGATCAACCCAGTTCCAAGCCGAGGCAACTTTTGGTGATGACGGACACGTGGCCTTTGGCACTAAGTCAGCGGTTTCCTAAATTTTCCCATTTTAAAAATATTAGGTGGCGACTCTGTATCTGGCAAAGCCAGTCCATGTTTGGCACTTCTTTTCAAAAAAATCTTGTTTCTCAAAAATGATTTGCCGGATTTGGACTCATTTGGTTCAGACTTAGGAACCGGACACAAATCGAGTCCGAACTGTAGCATGAGGCCCACTGGCGCGCGTCTCTACAGTTCTGCGACTCGCTGGGGATTTTAAGAAGAGCTTGACTCGAACTCGTGATATCCTGTTTTGATTACACTTATGTGCTTCTTTGCATACATGTGCATTGGTGCGCCTAGGACATCGATGTTTGCCATCTGCCATTCCTGAACGGTTTGCCGAGCTTGTCTTGTCAAGGCATGACCATTAAGGCTGACCGGTGATGGCTCTGACAGTATGGAACACAAACCCCGGTTGTTACCGGGGCACCCTTTTTGACCATTCGACCTAGTGCATATTCGGAAACCATAGTGAACCATTTCCAGCTAGGGACAGGTTGCTCACCCAATTATAGGTGCTTTGAAACCGCTGCGGCGTAGTGAAACCCCTAAGCTCCTGACAAAAATAGGACAGCGGAACCCTACCCCAACATTAGGGTTGTTTTTGCTCTCTCTTACTGCTATGTGCTTTTAAAGTGTTATTTCTCTACAGGAACGTTACATACCAGTTGCAAGTCTTGGGGCATCAGGGCCTAAGGCATTGGTTCAGGAATTTGAGGAAACAGTTATATCCGCGGGTATCGGGATTCAGTATTTGGAACAGAAATTTGCCGAGAACAGTGATCAGTATTGAGTACAAGTCGTTTCCGCTATGCTCATATCCGGTTCCAGTAAAATTGAGCTGAGATGCTGGTTTTCTCTTTTGCGAGCGTAGTCTTGGACTGTAGCTTTCAGAAGGCTCCACTATCCCAGGTACAATTGGACTTGTTGCTAATATTCTCTCTCTTTTTTT
>NW_021025790.1:660821-684565 GCF_004153795.1 Camellia sinensis | reverse complement strand
CAGATTGAGATTACAACTCGTGATCTCGAAACGACAAGGCAGGAGCCCAAGGAAACTTTCTCAGATTTTGTAACTCAGTGGAGGGCAAAGGCGTCGATGATGACTTTAAGGCCCACTGACAAGGACCAAATCTGGATGATTGTGCGCAATCTCCAACCAAAGTTGATGCAGAGAATGATTGTACTCCCCTTTCCTACTTTCTCAGATTTACACGAGATGGGGGTACAAATTGAAGACGCAATGAAACAAGGTCTGATTGACCAGGATAGGGAGCAACTGAGGAGGACTTTCAACCGTAACAACAATGCAGGCCCGAGTGGCACTGCGAACGCAAGAGCTTCGGAGGTCAGTATGGTCACCACCATTCCCCCTCCCCTTCCAAGGCCCATGGCAGCCACACCCTTCTCCGGTGCATCCGGAAGCAGTACTCAAACCTCCAAGTACCCCCCCAGAGGCCAAAGAACCTTCACCCCACTATACATGCCTTTGTCTAAGGCTCTGGGGGTCTTAATCAGGAAGGGGCACTTAAAACCCCTAGAGCCGAGACCATTGCCAAATCCACTCCCTCCCTCTCACAACCCAACCAAGTACTGTGCATATCACCAGCAGCACGGCCATGATACCGACCAATGCTTCAGGCTGCGTCACGAGATTCAAGACCTCGTCGACAAAAATGTGATTTTGCCACCAGAAAAACCCAACGTCACAACCAACCCCCTCCCTACACACAACCAAACTCCACCTCCCAAAAGAGTCAACCTTATCCAGACTGGGGTCGTGCCTTACGATCCTAGCATCTATATCACTCCCACCCATCTGCCTAAGCCGAAGGTGTTCCTCCCTGACTGCACTGACTTTTTGTGCATGTTGGACATCTCCACAACCCAACCAGAGCCGACGGTGGTGACCATCGAAGATAGGGAAGGGCAGACTTCAGGAGAAAATGGGATTGTTGAGTCTGGGATCGAACAGAGTCTTGCTAGGGGAACTTATGATCCAAGCGAGTACATCTTATTAACAAGCCAGATTGGGCTGGGTATAGAATTGCCAGAGATGGGAGAGTTGTGTGTGATCCGGGGGGATGGATTTGAGCAAGAGGCAGATGATCAGACAGCTGTAGAGGGGGACTTTGCCAACCTGCAATTTTTCGATGATCAAGAATCAGGAGACGCGGCAATCAACTGGTTCGACTATGAGGAATCGGCAGAGGCCACTGGATGGCTCGATGATCAACCAGATGTAGTGGGAGAATCCCAACCAGAACAGGGCCCGGAAGGGGCGAGAGTATCAGCTGTGGCCGGAAGGGTCGAAAATCAGGTTACATTGCCGGAGAGCACTGGTACGAAGAATTTCGCTCAGGATGAAAGCATTGTGAAGATTGAACAACAAGCTGCACTGACGCAGATAAAACAACAGGGTTCTGAGAGAACCGGGAAAGCCAAGATCCATGAAGGGATCGAAAGTGCTGCGCGCACAAGAACAGAAGATGCTGTGGGCATGCGGGCTGAAAGTGCTGTGAGTACGAACATGCCCGAACCAGACGGGTGCCTTTTGAATGCCAGCGGAATGTGGTGGGAAGACGATGACTTATGTCTTGCCCACACAGACGAAGACTGAGGAAACAATCAACCGGATGACACTTGGTACCTCGATGAGGTGGATCACATGACGAGAAGCGGGCGGTATTTCAAGCCCCCACACCTAGACCAACCCGAGGCATCCGGGAAGGATAAAGAAGCGGAGAAACAGAAGGAGAAGCAGATTGAAGAGAAAGCTGTGCTGAAACAGCTAAAGAAGATACAAGCAGACATCTCCATCTGGGGACTGCTTATGGCGTCGCAAGTAAATAGACAAGCTATCTTATCTGCCATGGACAAGTCCAAACTCTCCATAGATACCACACCAGAGCAGCTGGTTGGGCTAGTTTTTCCGAGAGGAGGTTCCCCGGCATTAACCTTTTCAGACAAGGAACTACCGCCTGAGGGCACGAATCACAACAAACCCCTCTACATTTCCGTGGAATGTAGAGACAAATGGATACCGGTGGTACTTGTTGATACCGGGTCTGCTATTAATGTCTGCCCGACCAGAACAGCGTATGCAATCGGGTTGAAGCCCACGGACTTCGTGCCGACTACTCAAGTGATCAGAGCATACGATAACACCAGCAGGGAAGTAATGGGGACTGTCAAAATTCAAACCAAGGTTGGTCCAGGACAACACAACATTGAATTCCATGTCTTGGACGTTCCCGCAACCTTCAACCTACTTTTGGGGCGACCGTGGTTGCACCAGGTCAAGGCAGTCTCTTCCACTCTACATCAGATGCTGAAGTACCCTCACGGGAAGGGGGTAGCGATTGTTTTTGGGAATTCATCAATTCATCCGCTGCCGGAAGTGTCCACACCTGTCTTGGAAATCGAGCACGGCACCGAGGATGTGTTCTTATCGGGATTCACTCTGGCTGAGGCTCGAGTGGTACAGAATGTTATGGCTGTGAATGAGGGGGTGTACGTCAGTGCTCAATTTGTCTACCTCATGAACAAGTTACAACACATCCTCGGAATGGGATTGGGAAGGAGCGGCCGGAAAGGCGTCGTAGCATTGGCCAAAGTGCCACACAACCCTCACACCTTTGGATTGGGTTATCTGCCCACCAAAGAGGACTGGGTGAGGAAGGGAAAGGAGATGGCCGGAAGAGCTAGAGCAAAGAAGGCTGGGAAGCCTTTTGAATTAATGCATCGGCCCATTCAGGGTACCCTAAACGGACGCTTTGTCCGGGAGGGGGAAGATTTTCCATTTTGCGGCTTCCCAGAGCCATGGCTGAATGCGGAGAGGAAGTGCGTGCCTGGTTTCGAGATCTTCTTCGACTTGTAACTACCCGGGGATGACGTTGCCGAAGAGCAGACAGACCCATCAGCTGAGGCTGAGCAGTACAAGACAGTGGATTTTGAGAGCACCGAACTTGCGATGGGGGTAGCGTTGGCGTGTCTACTTTCAGATCCTTCGATCGACCAAAAGTGCTTGGGGGATAACTCCTCGGTTTCCATGATTGGGGATGAAACAGCTGCGGGCCTTCCAGCGACTATCTTGGATGCATCTATCGCACCCTCTCTCACTTGGCAGTACGAGGAGGGATTTTTGTCCAGCAACACCGGGTTAGGTAGTGAGCCGGAATCTGATTCCACCGAGTCCTGTGAGTCAGAATCAGGTTCCAGCTCGACTGAGTCAGAGTCTGGTAATCCTGGAGATGATAACCCGGATGCCACAGTTATGTCCAGGTCGTCTTTTTCTTTCTCATTTGAGTCTGTTGTAACCGAGAATTTGGACGATTTGGATGAGCATAATGAGAATCAAGTAACTGTGGTTTCTGAGTACTTTTCTGTGCCCTTAATTTATTGCATAAACTTGGACTTTCAAAATTTTGATAAAAACGACGAGGAAGAAATTTCTCTGGTTTTGCAACGTTTAATTGAGCAGGAGCAGGAGAGATTTGTCAAACCCTTAACTGATGAAATCATTACCGTGAATATTGGTACTGAGGAGGACCCGCGGCTGGTCCAGATCGGGTCCACGCTGTCTTCGGAGGAACGCGAGCGCTTAGTCGCTTTATTAAAAGATTTCAAAGATGTTTTCGCGTGGTCCTATGAAGACATGCCTACGATCGATCTTGAGATTGTACAGCACCGGATCCCCCTTGACCCCGAGGCCCGACCTGTCAAGCAGAAACTCAGAAGGATCGCCCCGACTGGGCTCTCAAGATTAAAGAAGAGGTCACCAAGCCGATCGATGCAGGCTTCCTGCTGGTATCCGAATACCCGACTTGGTTGGCCAACATCGTTCCAGTGCCGAAGAAGGATGGTAGGATCCGGGTATGCGTGGATTTCAGGGATTTGAATCGAGCTAGTCCGAAGGACGACTTTCCCTTACCGCATATTGATGAGTTGGTGGACTTCACAACAGGGCATGCTTTGCTCTCATTCATGGATGGCTTCTCAGGGTACAATCAGATAGTAATGGCACCAGAAGACAGAGAAAAGACTGTATTTACCACCCTGTGGGGAACATACTGCTATAGAGTAATGCCGTTTGGGTTGAAGAATGCCGGAGCTACTTATCAACGGGCCGCGACCACAATATTGCACGACATGATCCACAAGGAGGTTGAGGTGTACGTGGACGACATGATTGTCAAGTCCAAGGAAAGAGAGAGCCACTACACCGCCTTGCAAAAGTTCTTTCAAAGGATCAGAGAATTTCGGTTGCGGCTAAATCCTCAGAAGTGCACATTCGGTGTTACAGCGAAAAAAATGCTGGGGTTTCTGATTACACAAAGGGGCATCGAGGTCGACCCTTCAAAGATCAAGGCCATCGTAGAAATGCCACCACCAAGGACTGAAAAGGAGGTGTGAGGCTTTCTGGGTAAAGTGCAATTCATAAGACGGTTTATCTCAAAATTAACCTTGACTTGTGAACCACTTTTTGGTCTCCTGAAGAAAGGAAAGGATGAGTTGGTGGATTTCACAGCAGGGCATGCTTTGCTCTCATTCATGGATGGCTTCTCAGGGTACAATCAGATAGTAATGGCACCAGAAAATAGAGAAAAGACTGCATTTACCACCCCGTGGGGAACATACTGCTATAGAGTAATGCCGTTTGGGTTGAAGAATGTCGGAGCTACTTATCAACGGGCCGCGACCACAATATTGCACGACATGATCCACAAGGAGGTTGAGGTGTACGTGGACGACATGATTGTCAAGTCCAAGGAAAGAGAGGGCCACTACACCGCCTTGCAAAAGTTCTTTCAAAGGATCAGAGAATTTTGGTTGCGGCTAAATCCTCAGAAGTACACATTCGGTGTTACAGCGAAAAAAATGCTGGGGTTTCTGATTACACAAAGGGGCATCGAGGTCGACCCTTCAAAGATCAAGGCCATCTTAGAAATGCCACCACCAAGGACTGAAAAGGAGGTGTGAGGCTTTCTGGGTAAAGTGCAATTCATAAGACGGTTTATCTCAAAATTAACCTTGACTTGTGAACCACTTTTTGGTCTCCTGATGAAAGGCAAGAAATTCCAATGGGACGGCCGATGCCAAGCTGCTTTTGAACAGATCAAGAAATATTTACAGAACCCGCCCGTGTTGTCGCCACCAGAGCCGGGGAAACCGTTGATATTGTACCTTTCAGTAACTGAGACGACAATGGGCTGCATGCTCGCACAAGAATCGGAAGATAAGGTGGAGAGGGCCATCTATTATCTAAGCAAGAAGATGTTGGATTATGAGACCCGCTACACTCGCTCGAGAAGGCTTGCTTGGCTTTGGTATGGGCTACCAGGAAGCTGCGGCACTACTTGTTAGCTCACTCCGTAATGTTGGTTTCACGACTCGATCCCATCAAATATCTTTTTGAGAAACCGGCACTTACAGGTAGGCTAGCTCGTTGGCTGCTGTTGCTCTCCGAATTCCATCTGAAGTATGTGACACGCAAGTCAGTCAAAGGAAGAGCAGTGGCAGAATTCTTGGCCGATCATCCAGTCGAAGAAGGTGAAGCAGTGGAGTACCTATTCCCAGATGAAGCCACTTTGCACATCGACGACGAATATTGGACGATGTACTTTGACGGAGCATCAAATCAATACGGGTATGGGATAGGGGTGTTGCTGATAGCACCCGACAATTCCCGTATCCCTCTAGCCTTCAAACTCCAGTTCAAAGTCTCGAACAACGAAGCAGAATATGAGGCGTGCATTGCCGGCCTAGAAGCGGCCTTGGAACTAGGGGCAAGACGTTTGGATGTCATCAGGGATTCGAACCTTGTTGTTTCTCAAGCAAACGGAGACTGGAAAGTCAAAGAAGAAAAGATGATGATGTACCACCAGACCTTGGACATGCTAATTCCTCGGTTTGAAAAGCTAAACTTTGCTCATCTTCCAAGAGAGAACAACAGGTTCGCAGATTCTCTAGCAACTCTATTTTCCATGATAGACATCCCGTTTGGAATCCGGATGCGTCCAGTCGTCATTGATCAAAAATTTGCACCTGTCTATGAGTCGATCGCTGCTATAGATGAGGTTCAGGACGAACACCCCTGATATTATGACATTTAGAATTTCCTGGAAAAAGAAGCATACCCGCCAGGGGTAAATGCCAAGGATAAAAGGGCAATCAGAAGAATGGCCGTTCAGTTCATCATCTGTGGGGGTCAGCTGTATAAGAGAGGTCATCTGGGAATGCACAAGCTATATGTTGAAGCCGAAGAATCGAAGCGCCTGATGGAGGCCATCCATGGAGGAGAATGCGGTGCGCATATGAACGGAGTAATGCTAGCACGGAAAATCCTCAGACAGGGTTACTACTGTCCAACCATGGAGAAGGATTGTATTAGTTTGTTCGGCGATGCCACAAGTGTAGATTCATGCAAACCGCATGAATATCCCGCCGTCGAAGCTGTACAACATGACTTCGCCATCGCCATTTTCAGTTTGGGGAATCGATGTGATCGGGGCTGTCACTCCGAGGGGTCGAATGGGCAGAGTTCATCCTGGTTGCGATAGATTATTTCACGAAGTGGGTCGAGGCCCAATCATATGCGGTGTTGAAGGCGTCACACGTTGCAAGTTTATCAGAAACAACATCATTTGTCGCTATGGGGTCCCAAACGAGATAATTTCAGATAATGGTTCCCACTTCAAGAAGGAAGTGATAGACTTGTTGGAGAAATACAACGTGACTTTCCATAGTCATCTACATACCGGCCACAAACCAACGGAGCGATCAAGGCCGCCAACAAGAATATCAAACACATATGCACGAAGATGGTGGAAACCTACCGGGATTGGCCAGATAAGCTGCCATTTGCTCTGTGGGGCTATAGGACTTCAATCAGAACTTCTACCGGGATTGGTTTATGGGATGGAGGCCGTTTTACCCATCGAGATTGAGGTTCCGTCATTACGAGTATTGGCTGAGTGTCAAATAGCCGAGGCAGATTGGCTGCAAAGCAGATTTGAGGAACTCATGCTTTTTGACGAGAGAAGACTGAAAGCACTGTACCATGTTCAAGGTTATCAGCGCAGAATTGCCCGGGCTTTTAACAAGAAAGTTAAGTCCAGGAATCTAAAAGAAGGAGATTTGGTGCTCAAGGACAACCGAGCTCCCATCCACGACCCAAGGGGCAAGTTCAAACCCAATTGGACTGGTCCCTACATCATCAAAGCTATCTGGTCAGGTGGAGCTGTGGTTCTGATGGATCTAGATGGCTTGGAGTTCTCACAACCGATCAATATGGACAAGTTGAAGAAATATTACCCTTGAGAGGCTCGCTAGGCCGAAAACCCGAAAGGGCGACCTAGGCAAAAGTTAGAGCACAAAAATTGGAAAATTTAAAAACTGAGCTCGCAAGGTTGAAAACCCGCAAAAGGTGACCTTGGCAAAAGTTAGAGCGTAAAAGGAGAGTGAAAATACCCGAGTGAACCTAGGCCTGAACTACGTAAGGCTTGATTCCCATCTTTGGGATACGTAGGCAACTTCACCTTGAAGCTCAGCCATAAACTTTTCCCCGATCAACTTCGTCCATTTTGACCATCTTGGTCATCTTTGTCCATCAGCTTTTATCGCGATATCCGGTGCAGTGCTATTCAGACTAGGGGCAACTTCCTGTTGCCACGACGGTGCAGCGCTATTCAGACTAGGGGCAACTTTCCGTTGCCATGCCGTGCCGCGGTACTCTTCAAACTAGGGGCAACTTTCCAGTTGCAGGAATCTGGGGTTGTGCATCTCAGTGACAGATCTTAGGCGTGTCCAGTTCTGATCCATATCGAAAATAGTTTTGAAAAGTTTTAATAAAAGTTGACTTTGTTCAAATTAATCTCTTTACAACTAAGACCATTTTTGGACCAAAGCGGAAAATTTTCAGTACCACAACCTTCAATTTCATTGATTTCAAAACAGAGTTCTCCTGCTCTCGCATACAATCGAAGTTGCTTTTTTATTACATTCATAAAGAAAACTTGAGAGTTCTAATAAAGCAATAAATTCGGGGCATAGTCAAGTCAAGTATCCCTGCGCCCCCTCCCAGAGCTGGTTGAAGCCTCTGACGCCAAACTAGGCCCAACCTGTGCCTCCTCGTTGAGCCAATCCAAGCACTCGTCAGACAAAGTGCAATTGAAAGTGGAAGCAGGAGCCAGGAGCTCTCTAGTCCTCCATGCTGTGGCATATTGGGCAAGCTGTGCACCTCGGACCGGGAAAGCAGCTGGGTACTCAATCCCCTCTGGTGGGCAGATCTGATCATGACCGAACTGGCGCAGGAACCGGAACGGAAAATAGAACACACAGTGGGTCAAACCAATCAGTTGGATCCCGATCAGCCGGGACATGCTATAGCTCATTGCCGGGAGATTGAGCCAAGGACAGCGCCAAGCAATGCGATCCGCAGACAGGTTGCACATCCAGTCGAACCACCATCTTTCATCAAGGGCATCGACTAGGCGCTGTCAAAAGAAATAGCCTCGAGCTGAGTAGGCTGGGCAAGAGTCCACAACCTGCAATTTGTCCATTAACTATACCTGGGGAGGGATGAAAATGAGAGAATAAAGAATAGAGAGGTGTTCAATGAGAGAAAAGTAAGACAAGGGTTTTGTGAGAAAAATCGAGCCTGAGGGCCGAGTGATGTGAGCAAATACATATGTAAGATGGGGGGAAACATTACCTACAGCAGCAGTGGACTCCCAGCAAATCTAGTCGTCTCCCGGCGATAGACAGAATCCAAGCCCATCAGCGTCTCGGCCAAGGTCAAGGCGATACAGCTCTTTCCTTCTCTCAAGCCTTGAGCAACTTCAATCAAACGAATGCTAGCTCCGCCGAAGCCCAGGGAAAGCAGAAAGTGAGACAACAAGCACAAGCAAAGGGCGTGTTGCCGGAAACCTTGCCAATAATGGCTGCTGCGGTCACCGGCGTCAGAAAAGCGATGGATCAAACCAAGGATATCCAGTTCCCCATTACAGATCAGAGACCGAGCATCAGGCGCGGTGAGTCCACACATCCGCCCTAAAGCTTGGGCGTGACCAAAGCGGAACTGGGGCAAGATCTCTTCGTGACTTTTAGATTCCATCAAAACTTGAAAATCTTCAAAAGTTGGACATACCTCTTGACCGCCGAAGCTAAAGACGTGCGTCACCGGGTTCCAAAACCTCGCCGCGGCATAGAGGAAAGGGAGATGCAGTGGAGTGCGGCTCAGCGTGAATAGTGCATTCAAGCCGAAACCCCGGAAGTTTAACTTTTTCGAGCCATCTAGAGAAGCGATCCAAGCTGTGAGATTTTCAACAAGAAACGCCTCCATCCTTGTGCAAAACTAAGATGAATTGAATCAAAGCACGGAGCTAAGGCTTTTAAAGAGGGAAAAACACTATTCAGGAGGACAAGTGTCAAAAATTGGGCGGCTGCAGGGATAAGTGGCCGGCCGGCCACTTTTTCTGGCAGGCCGACCACTTCTTGTTACAAAAATGGCCGGTGGCCCCCTCTCTGCAATAAATCTGGCCGGCCGGCTCCCAAAAGTGGTCGGCCATGCTCCAATGTATGCCTTTGGCCCTGTTTTACCCTCCGAGGGAAAGTTTCAAGCCTTTCCATGCAACGGATGTGCCGAAGGCCTCTATTTCCCTCTGTCTTGGATGCGTTCCGTTGCCCAGATCGTCCGAAGTACACTTCACTTTGTTAAGTCTTGTTTTTCGAGTTGTCGTTTTGCTTATCGAGTTGTTTGTCGAGCTGTCGTATTTCGTGTTTTCGAGTTGTTACTCTTTGTTTAAGCTTTTTGTTTAAGTCTTGTTTATCGAATTGTCAACATTATTGCATTTTGTTTATCGAGTTGTAAACTTGCTAGGGTTCTGTTATATCTTAGTAAGTTGAGTTGCTTAGTTTGTTGCGTCGGTTCACTACCTGACTTGGTGATTACATAATGCACATTCCCATTCAATTTCATTTTTGTGCAAAATAAAATGATGCGATATGATGCTAAAAGTTTAAAATACAAACACCTTTTCAAAAGCTGTTTCATTCCATCATGTTTTACAACAAACAAAGGTATAAGTTTTACAGAAAATAAAACTGCCTAACAATATGCAAAGTGCTACAAACTACTAGCAAAAAGGAAAATAAAGCAGGAAACAGCAGCATCAATGCCCTCGGGAGCGAGAATGAGAGGCCCTCCTCATCCTCTTCTGCGGGACAACCTCTGCACCACCATCATCATCCGAGTCAGAGCTGTCGTCCTCAGGATCCCCCTCAGCCTCGCCTCCACTCCCGGAACCAAGACCGGAGTCCCCCTCCTCAGCAGATGTCTCTGACTGACGGTCTGTAACCTCCTCATCCTCCTCCTCATCGGGCTCCACCTCTATAACATGTGCCCTATGCCTGCGAGACGACCCCTCCCCTCAAGAAGACCTGGGTGGCCCAGCTCCTCGGAAAGGCCGGGATGGCCTAGCTCCGTGAAAAGGCCTGGATGGCCCGGCTCCGTGAAAAGGTCCAGATGGCCCAGCTCCCCGAGAAGGCCCAGGTGGCCCAGCCCGCGGCTGAGCATATACCGGAGGCATCTGAGAACAAAGAATTCCAAGTAAATACATTAGTCCAAATACATACATCAGATGCAGATGCAAGCAAATAGCCGATCCCTTTGCTCATGCTGGCCTGCAAAACACAACCCGAGCTCCAAGTAGAACATTCACTCCTCTCTATATGTCACTCTCTAAAGCAATGAACATCTTGATAAAAAGAGGGTACTTGAAACCTTTGGACCCCCGACCTCTTCCCGAACCTCTCCCAGCCAAACATGACCCTACCAAACACTGTGCTTTCCACCAACAACCAGGACATGACACAGATCGTTGCTTTCGTCTCCAACATAAGATCCAAGATCTCATAGACAATAAAGTCATAGCTCCCCCACAACTGCCAAAACCCAACGTCACTACTAACCCGTTGCCACCCCATGACAGAGTTCCATCACCTCCTTATCTTAACCTCATCCATACACTTTCATCCACCTTCAACCCCAGTATCTATATCACACCTACTCATTTACCAAAACCTGAGGTATATATTCCTGAAGGCATTGAGTTATGCATGATGGATGCACCTCCAACCCAGCCAAAACCCCAAAACCCTATGGTGGTAGTACCTATGCTTGAGGCTGGCAAACTATCAGAGAAAAAGTATGATCCTAGCCGGTATATTATTCCCGATGGTCAACTAAAGCTTGAGGTTGATCTGCCTGACTCATTTTCTATCAATGTTGTCAGAGATGATGTACTTGAAAAGGGGTTGGATGATTTGGCCGACCCAGAGGAGGACTTGGCTAATCTTCATTTCTTCGAAGAATTAGATCTTGAAAATGTGCAGAGGGCATGGTGGGAACCGGAGAATTACAGTCACAGTTGGTCAAGCAATGATGAAACTTCTGCTGAGGAAACTGAAAGAAAAAGACTTGATTTCGTGAAACCTGTTAAATGTGGCAAAGGAAAGAGGTCCAAAGGAAGAGAAGAAGAACCAGAAAGCCAGCTAGAGCATACTGTTGGAGTGATTCAAGCAGCGCTAGATAATTGCCTTTCAGTCAACGAAGGCGAATGGTGGGATGATAATGACCTACAACTGGCCCATACTGATGATGAATGGGTAAACCATGTGCCGGATGAGACTTGGTATGCAGACGAAATTGATCATTTGACTAGGAGTGCGCGCTACTTCAAGCCTCCACATCTAGACCAAGGAGAACCCTCTGGCAAAGATAAAGAGGTAGAGAAAGAGAAAGAGAAAGAAAAAGGAAAAGAGGTAGAAGAAGACCTGGTTCTAAAACAACTGAAAAAGATCCAAGCAAACATTTCTATTTGGGGTCTTCTCATGGCTTCTCGAGAACATCGACAGGCAATGTTGTCAATGTTGAGCAAGGCTAAGCTGTCAATTGACACCACTCCTGAGCAATTAGTGTCATTAATCACCCCGAGAGAAACAATCCCAGCAATAACTTTTGCTGACAAAGAGTTGCCACAAGAAGGATCGGGACATAATAAGCCTCTGTACGTATCACTGGAATGCAGAAAGAAATGGATACCGATTGTTCTGATTGACACCGGATCAGCCATCAATGTTTGCCCTACACGCACTGCTTATGCAATCGGGCTAAAGCCGGCAGATTTCACGCCCACTACTCAATTGATCCGGGCCTATGATAATACTAGTCGGGAAGTGATGGGGGCAATCAAAGTACAAATAGCAGTGGGTCCATCTGAGCACGAAGCTGAATTTCATGTCATGGATGTTCCCGCAACATTCAACTTGCTATTGGGAAGGCCCTGGCTTCATCAGATAAAAGCTGTATCATCCACATTACATCAATTGGTAAAGTACCCATACGGCGGAGGAATTGCCACTGTCTTCGGAGATTCATCCATTCATCCTCCCCCAGAAGTCAAAACACCACTGCTAGAAATACAGCATGGGGAAGAAGATGTATTCCTATCAGGTTTTACATTGGCAGAGGCCCAGCTAGTTCAAACGCTCATGGCAGAAGATGAAGGTGTATACGTCAGTGCCCAATCAATCTATTTCATGAGTAAACTAGGTCACATTCCAGGGATGGGATTGGGACAAAGTGGCAGGAAAAGTATTACTACAGCCAGTGAAGTACCTCATAACCCACATGCATTCGAACTAGGGTATGCACCCACAGTTGATGACTGGAAAAGGAAAACTGAAGAGATCAGGGAGAGGATCAAGGCCAAGAGAACCGGGCAGCAGTTTGAGTTAGTTCATAAGCCAATTCGTGGGACCTTGAACGGACGCTTTGTCCGCCAAGGAGAAGACTTCCCTTTCTGTGGTTTCCCTGAGCCCTGGATTGATCAAGTGGAGAAAAAGAGATACCCTGGGTTTGAGATCTTCTTCGATCATCAGCTTTCTGACAGTGATGAGGAGAGGGTAGATCGTAGTATCGACATCAGACAAGATAGAGAGGTCAGCTCCGAAAGCAGCACAGAGGAAGTTCTGGGTCTAACACTGGCTGACTTACTGATAGAATCACATACTAACGCTGAACCGATGAATTTGGGGGATATGACCATTGCCGTGATCGGGGAAGAGGTACCTGCTGACTGTTCAAGCTTCATCATGGATGCGGTGAATGGCTCACAAATAAATTGGCATTTTGAAAAAAGTTGTATTGAGAGTTCTGAATTGGCTGTTGAGTCTGAGTTTGGTGGGCCTGTGGGGGTAGAAGCAGATTTAAGTTTGTCTAAAATGTCTGAGTCTTCTTTTCTTTCTCCTTTGAGTCTGTTGCAACTTGTGAGCCCGAGGCTTTGAATGAAGATGTGATTTCCGCTTACTTTTCTGTGCCCATAGTTCATAATATTGACCAAAATTTTCAAAATTTTGATAAAAACGAAGAGGAAGAAATCCCTCGGGCTTTGAAAAATTTAATCGACTGGGAGGAAGAAAGGCGTGCTAAGCCATTAGTGGATGAAATTGTTTCTGTAAATGTGAGTACTGAAAAAGATCCTCGCTTGATTCAAATTGGTTCTACATTGTCTTCAGAGGAACGTGAACAATTAGTTGCTTTATTAACAGAATTCAAAGATGTTTTTGCATGGTCCTACGAAGACATGCCAGGAATTGACCCTGAGATTGTACAGCATAGGATCCCTCTCGACCCTGGGGCCCGACCTGTCAAACAGAAGCTTCGCAGAATTCGTCCTGATTGGGCCTTAAAAATTAAAGAAGAGGTTACTAAGCAAATCAATGCTGGTTTTTTGCTAGTATCAGAATATCCTACTTGGTTAGCCAATATTGTGCCAGTTCCGAAGAAAGACGGCAGAATTCGAGTTTGTGTTGACTTCCGGGATTTGAATAAGGCTAGCCCAAAAGATGATTTCCCATTGCCACATATCGACGAATTGGTAGACTTCACTGCAGGACATGCTTTACTGTCATTCATGGATGGTTTTTCAGGATATAACCAAATCCTCATGGCTCCAGAGGACAGAGAAAAGACAGCATTTACCACACCATGGGGGACATACTGCTACAGGGTTATGCCATTCGGTTTGAAGAATGCCGGGGCTACTTACCAGAGAGCTGCTACCACTCTTTTGCATGATATGATCCACAAGGAAGTTGAGGTGTACGTAGATGACATGATTGTCAAGTCCAAAGATCGGGAAAGCCATTACACTGCATTGAAGAAATTCTTTGAGAGAATTAGGGAATACAAGCTAAGGCTAAATCCACAAAAATGCACCTTTGGGGTAACTGCGGGTAAGATGTTAGGATTTCTGATCACACAACGGGGAATCGAAGTTGATCCATCTAAAATTAAGGCCATCTTAGAAATGCCGCCACCAATGACTGAAAAAGAGGTGCGGGGTTTTCAAGGAAAGGTGCAATTCATAAGGAGGTTTATTTCAAAGCTAACCCTGACTTGTGAACCACTGTTTGGTCTCCTAAAGAAAGGGAAGAAGTTCCAATGGAATAATCGATGTCAGTTTGCATTCGAGCAAGTCAAGCAGTATCTGCGGAATCCACCTGTGTTATCACCGCCCGAGCCAGGAAAACCGCTAATTTTGTATTTATCAGTGACTGAATCAACCATGGGATGTATGCTTGCGCAAGAGTCAGATGAGAAAGTGGAGAAAGCCATCTACTACTTGAGTAAGAAGATGCTTGACTACGAGATCCGCTATACTTCCTTGGAAAAGGCTTGCTTGGCTTTGGTTTGGGCCACCAAGAAGTTGAGACACTACTTGTTAGCTCACTCGGTAATTCTGGTTTCAAGATTAGACCCCATCAAATATCTCTTTGAGAAACCAGCTCTTACCGGTAGGCTAGCTCGTTGGTTACTCTTGCTTTCTGAATTTGACCTTAAGTATGTCACTCGCAAATCTGTCAAAGGAAGAGCTGTAGCAGAATTTTTGGCTAATCACCCAATTGAAGGAGGAGAAGATGTGGAGTACTCATTCCCAGATGAAGAGGTCATGCAGATAGAAGAAGACACTTGGAAGTTGTACTTTGATGGAGCGTCCAATCAATTTATCATGGTTTAGTAGAGGCCGATCTTTGATCGGGTGAGCGAGGGTGCTCATTATTAACCTTCCCCTCTTATACCTAAGGTTCCGAGCCAAGTATCCTTGGTTACGACGACTCTTTCGTAACAAAAATATTATTCCGGGTCCCCCTCAAAGATATCTTGGCTCCCTAAATTTATTGATTTCTAATACCTTTAATTTTTTTGCTGTTGTGTGGATAAGCTGCGTTTTTTCATTTCATTCAAACTTAATTTTAAAAATGGATTAATTTAGCTAGAGCTTAGGCAGCGGAATCTTGCAATGTTAATTAAACCTCAGGGGGATAATTGCTGTAACTGAGCTAAACCTCAAGGGGTGTAGCGGTAATTTGCCGCTTATTTTTGTACACAAGTGGCTATGGCTCTGTTACGGTCAATTATGAATATCTGTTAACGACAGTTATTGCGATTAGGGCGTTATTAATTTTGAATCGGGAAGAATCTGTATGGTTTCGCTTTTTACACTCAAGGGAGGTGAAGGTAATCTTGACCTTTCTTTTAACATTAACCATAAGGCCCTTGATCTATGAAGAGGTCTTGTCAACGGTTGGTTAATCCCTAGTTCTTTCAGTCCACAATTTATAGAGAAGATTCACGATCCACATCCTAATTTTGTGGTGGGAAATCGAATTATGTACGACAAAGGCGTTGCTTTTTCTCGAGGTTTTTCTCCTTCTCCTTTTTTTAAATATTGAGGTTACCGGGATTTTCTAAACATGTGTAGACGTGTTTTGAGCTTTATTATGTGTTATTTTGAATAGTGTGATATTTGAAAGGTTATGATTTTATTTAATGATTACACTTAGAATGCATAGAAATGGGGGAAGCCTGAACTTTTTTTTTTTTTTTGAAAACTTACTTATTAGTTGGCGGATTTTGTATGACTGTTGGATTTTGGGAAATGTATTATTTTTTTTAATGGAAAATCCAAATTTTAGCAGAAACTTCTAGAAATTTAAAATGCTAGCATCTAACGATTGGACTTAGTTTGGAATAGAGCTTAGACAGAGTTAAAAACATATTTTTCTATTTGAAGGCCAACTCAGAGACTCTTGAAAGTGGATGTCAAGTATGAATGAGGATCTGAGTGGAAAATGTTTTTGGGAATATTGGAAAACCATTGAGGTTCCTCGGGGGGGAATGTTTGATTATGTGAAATATTGAACTCTTTAATTTTATCAAGTTAGGTATTGAGAAATGGTGAAGAAACTTTTATGTTATTTTTGGATTTGATATTTTTGGTGGAATTCTTGAGTTTGGAATTAAAAGAGAAAATGAATGAAAATTTTTTTTTTTTTTTTTTTGAAAGAATATTGTGAGTTTTGGTTGAGTTAGGAAAGAGGAGATTGAACATTGATTGTTATCACATATGTTGAAATTTAGTGGGTAAAGATGCAAAGATTATGCACTATTTCAATCGTGTTCTCTTAAGATTTACATTTTGGGTATAGAGATGAATTGTTCTTTACAACCCGGGCATTGCGGTTAGAGACTCGTATGTATTGAATGGCTTCTGTAGAAATTGCATGTGAATTACGCGTATTTACAAAAGATTTTGGCAAATATCATGCCCGGGCTCGGGCATGACATTGAAAATATTGATGTCAATTATCGTCCATGAATTTAACTCCCTTCGACATTAGATTTTGAACTCCACCGGGGTTGTAACACTTCGTCGGTTCCTAAGCCTGGGTTAAGAAGAGGCGGGACGGGGTTGTCGTTTTCGCGTTAGCGCGAACAGCCAACACGTCCAGGAAAAGCCACATCGGATCCTTATATGGAAATGAATCCTAATTATGAATCGTTTAATGCATTGGGGCCTAGGTTCTGTTCCGCCTCAAGTGACACGTCTGCACCTGCCATCCGGGTGTTTTTTTGAAATTGAAGCAATGGACGTAGTGCATTCGACACCTGCGGTTTGCGTTGAAGATGGGTCGGAACGGCCAAATATCACCCTGGGCGTCTGGGTCTTTCCACTGGCGTGCGCGGGTAAGAAGCTAGGTCCAAGAATATAGGTTTAGAGGCCTGGGGTCCGCCAGCATTGGCGCAATGCCATTGGTGATAGCCGAATCCGCCGCTTACACTGCTGGTAAGATGATGGGAATGATATGGTACTGGCATGTTCATGGCCTTCGGAGAGAGACCGGTTCGTTAATGGCCTTTGAGCCATTACGCTTATACAAGAAACTAGTGGGCGTGGTCGCTAGACAGTAGCCAATAGCCACGGCCCCGGCCGCATGCCTTGCACATAGCGAGAATATGTCACCGCTCGGTGGACGTTTTTCCATTCACACGTCGTATTTTGCCCGGTTCGTTGCCAGTGCCTTGGTTAAAGCGGCTTATGACCGACATGTTTCGTGCCACGTAGGCCTCTGCCCGACTAAGGGCCATGCACATATGTGTCGCCACGAGACGCTCCTGGTGTCGATGTGTTAACCTTGCCACATGGCGTGTTGCCAAAACGACGTGCACTCATATGCTCCGCGCAGGCCTTCTGGCGATACTATGTGTTAATTGACACCTAAGTTGCCATTGGACGGCCTCGGCCGGTCATATATATGCTCATGCAGCTGAGGACGCTCTATACGTCGTAGGGCTGGCGGGTACCGCCTCTAGAAGCTTTAGACCTGGTAGCACTTCGGAGTCCAAACCTTCAAAGTGGCATATGCGTGCAATTTACCGAGGCTCGAATTCGGGATGAGATCTCCAATACAGTGTGCAATGATGACCCGCACTCTAGGAGGGAGCAACCCTGTGCTCGTGGTACATGCGGGAGCATTTGCTATGCCACGGCCATCTGGTCCAGCTATGGTACCGCGCTTCATTAGACACGGCGAAATATAGTCAGGCTCATGACTGCTCGCGACTGCCATGGTGGATATGGCTTGTCTCGGCCGGCTTAGTGACACTTTGCACTGACCGCTCAGTAGAGTTTAGGTACCATCTTCAGATGTTCTCATGCCCGCGATTGGCCACGGGTCCTGCTACGCTGCTCTAGCCTGTTGGGCCAATGGATCGCTTGGCGTGGTGGCCGGCTCGAAGCTACTCCGGTGGCATGCTCATATGATAAAGAGACCTAGGAGCAATACTGGGTTAAATAACGCCGCTTTCAAGAGTCGGGGTCCTGGGTCATTGTTTTGACCATTGAGGCCCAACTCGATGACTCTTAGGGCCTGTGCGAGAAGCTGCGCGCACCCGATCGCACTATGACCAACTGCAATGATTGCTGGGGGTTGTATCTCCAAATGCCATTGCCACTTCTGGAGGGCAGTGCGTGGGGCCCTCTACTGGCACTGCCACGCGCGACTTGGTTGCAAATTTTATGTCTCCTTAGGGACGGAGTCGCCAATGGCAACTCCAAGCTGGTGAGGTTGGCGCGGGCGGTGATAGGCATTGCATGATGGTGCACATGGCATTTAGCTTGGGTGCGGAACCTAACAATGAGTTATGACCATCGGCACACTATTTAAGAATTAGAATGGCCATCAGGGCTAGGACAGCATGGGTGGTTGACCATGGTGGAGCTCGGAATTGGGTGATTGATAACACTATGCCCATAGAACACAATTGCCATGATGCGCCACTTAATTGGGTATAGTGCGCGCACGTTCATAGATGTGTAGCCAACGCTCGCTCTGAGAGTCAAGAGCGATAGAAACGAGACAGCTCTAGGGAACTTAGCCTCGTAGGCATTGCGCGACAGGTGAGCAGGTTCACTGACCACGCCCGGCCTTCGGCCCTCGGCATGCATGCCAGCGGTTCGGACGCTTAAGGCGAAACAATGACGCACAGTTGCGCCTTTAACGGCATCAGGGTGGCCCGGATGACATGTCGACATAGCAGAGGCAAACTCGTGTCACAAGGCCATAGCTCATGCCATATGTGGCTAATAAAAAGGTGGAACCATCGGAGAGTACGTGAAGAGAGGCTAGGATTTTAGTAGAGCAAATTTCTCACATCATGACCTAGTACTTGGACCTAGACTACCCAGCGATGCCATTAATTTGGCGCGGCGCGCGAGGGTAGAGGGTGGTATCCCAAAAGCTGTTGCGCCGTGTTAGAGCTAGCGGCGAGAGGGAAAACCAAAAGGATTTTAATCAAGTTAAGTGCATCAAGAGTGGGGATTTAAGGTATTAGTGATGATAAAGGTATTTAAGGAAAAGATGGAAAAACTTTTTGGAAACTATTAAATGAGGAGAGCCCTACTGCGCCGCATTGCACTTGCGGCTGCCTTTGGGCTCAACCCGCGTGCCATGCGTTAGCTTTGGCCTACATGCCAGTTTGCACTGCTTGGCCAAGGGTACATGTGAGGCAGCAAGAAATAGCCGCACGTAATACGATAAAACCCAGATCGTGCCATGTGTCCTAATCGATTGCGCATGGCCGAGTTGCGGGAACTTTGAATGTGCGCAGGGATTTGCACCATTATAGACGCATGAACTCAGGGTCCAGTTGGCTTTAGGACCCGAATGATATCCCTTATTGAGCTTGGAAGTGCTTTGGGTATAAAAGGGGGCGGGCTTGAGTGTGCATTGGCCAGACGTGTCTCGATAGGTATCGGTTTAGTAAGACATGCCTATCACTCTGGCCTCTGAGGCTGGCATTGCCGATAGAGCAGCTTGCCCTGTTAGATGTGAGTCGATGAGACGAGAAATGGCGATGCTCCATTTTAGTGAAAATTTTGACAGCACGTACAAAGCTAGTGTTATCAGGGATCCGCCGCGAATTTGCCCGTGCCAACAGCGTTAGATAGGAGCCAGGAATCCAAGCATAAATTGGCTCGCTCATTAGGCCTGAAGGGTGTGGGCAATGCCATGCCAATGGAGCTTGGGATGGGCATAGGTGGGCGTGCCACCGCGGAGTGTGCTGGAGAGAGCCATTGACAGCCGTCCGCTTTTGCCGGATGCACGGCACGTGAGTGTCAGAGGCATGCATTATTTGGCAGAGCGCTATTCCGGCTCGGCCAGCATGAGCCAATGGCCCTGCTTGGCAGGCCTCGGTCAAATGGGAAGCGACCTCCTAGGGCATCTGTCTTCAGTGGGCGACGCAGATATAGAAAAGTGATACAAGAAAGAATATGAACAGTGCATCGGATCAATCCAGGTGACTTTATCGAACTGTCAAGAAGGCATATGACTTGAAGTGTGGCTCGGCAGACGAGTTGGCCAGCATGCCTTGGCCGGCATGCCATTGCATATATTGCCTTTGGCCAACATTGGGCTGTGCCACGGGCGGGTTATTAGAGAAATAACGAAGCACGAGTGGACCAGAGAGAAGGTTCTACGGTTGATGTGATTGCGAGGATCAGTGATCGCACGGGCCGGCCTTGCTTAGCAGCAAGGCATGGGGCTACGGTGACCACTATTAAAAGTCGCATGTCTTGGGAGCGCGAGGAATTGCACAAATTGGCCATTGCCAATGTTCCCCTAATCGAGCCTCGAAATAGCCTGGGTAGGCCAAGGCAGGTGGGCAAGGCCCAAGTCCCTGTGCAAGGCATTTATACCAAGATGCCAGGCTCAAGGCAAATAAGCCTTCAGATACCTTATCTTTGTTGCGGCTTCCTAGTTATGGATGGCGGCGGCCAAAGGGCCACAGGCCAAGGCGTCCTGACAGGCCATTGGCGTGCCTCATCAGATACCTCAGTGGACTGAGAGTCTCGCGCTATTGTGTTATGTGATAGCTTTTTGTGTATTACGATATTTATGATAGTACGTGGTATCGCGCACAAATAGCACGATGCATGACGTCAAAATTACCAAAAAGATGGGCACTGACGCATCCATAGTAGAACAAATGTATTCTCTCTATGTATATTCTAATAGGCGCATTTCGTGCTGGACTTTTCGAATAAGCCAGTTATAATTTAAAGAGCCGCCACATACTTAATGGCAGATAGATATTAAATTATAAATCAAAATAAATTAAAAAAAAATGAAAAAAAATAAATGTTTTTAAATCACATTAGTATACCAATTGATAAATTACCAGAAGTGGAGAATGTGCAAGCTATTAATTGAAACACCCAAGAGCAGTATCTAAGGAGAATATTTTCGTGTAACTTATTTTTGTGCACGTTATTTTATTAATATTTTTAGATGGATTTTCCTTTATATATTATAAATAATCGTATGGAGAAAGTTAAAATAAGATTTGATTTCTCTCATGGGTATAAGTGAGAAACCTTATGTTATTATTATTTATGTTATGGTATGGTGTGAATTAGGTTATATTTCGTATGGTCAGAAAACTGTTGTCACTTGGTTGTGGAAGGAGTTTGGTTGCATAAGCACAACCTAATTTAACTCTGTAAAATACACCACCCACTGTCATTGACTCCGGTAAGTCTCGGAACTAGTATGGCTACTTGATGTTTCTGACTCGCCAAAGCCTCTGTAGATATGGTATGGGAGACTTTAAGAGACAGTTGCGTATTATAAGGGGGGAATGGGTAAGGGACACTCATCCATATGTAGTATGTAGACTACGGGGGCATAGTGGCGGGACCATAAGGATGCTAAGGTGGAGTGTTGGCATGGGTAGACTAGCAGGAGGCACCGAGTAGGAGGGGGTGCGCGGTCGCTTTTATGTCCGATAAGATGGCTCGGCCTTGGGTAGGATAGTGTCGCATGACCCTGCGGGCTCGATAAGCAAGGATCCAGTGCTCGTTAGGGAGGATCGTTGAGATGGTTTGGTCGTAGATCTTGCCGCGCGGGAGACAATGGGGAGGTGGCGGCGCTCAGTAGTGAAGTGATGCGATACTGTAACGTAGGATAGGGGCGCTCCGGTGCTAGTCGGGAGCGAGATGGGTAGGCCTGTAGTTGGGGGTGTGGCGTCAGGGCCTTGGACCGATGGCCTTGGGCTGTGCCATGGGCGGGCTCTGTTGGACATCTGACTAGGAGTCTCATTGGGTGGAGACGTGGAAGAGGTAGTCTTTGATTAGCCGGCGCGTTGGAGAAAAAGATTCATGTAGACACCTATTTGATAGGACTTAAGGCTTGGTAATGGTTTGGTTTGATTAGATTTGAGAAATTGATTTTTCAATTTATTCATATGAGAATATTGGGGGCGGCGAAATGTCGTTAAGTGGATGGGGTAATACGTTTTTGGTAAATCCGGATATGGGTTGTAGATTGGTATTAGTTTAAGTTGGCCTAGTAGGTCCAAGTGGGAAATGACCCCAAAGCTTGGGTTTAAAGTGGAGTATTGGTAGTGTAGTTAATGTTACTTGTAGGGGAGCTGACTCGCTTGGACCGGTGGGGCGGGCCATGGGGCGCGGCTATTACTCTGTGTCGCGGTGCCTGGGTGTGCAGTCTTTGGACCTGCCTATTGAGTTATCATTCAGACATGAGATGACTTTGAATTGGGTTATGGTTGTGCGCGGCTCTCTTAGCACAAGTGCCATCCGCTTATGGGAGGAATTTTAAATGAGGCGACAGAGCCCTTTGATGGCTGTTTGGCCTTGGGCGCGGACCTTTGACACTCTGGCTCCCTATGGCATGTGTGGCTCCTCGTGGGAGTAGGTTGTTTAATGGGCGTCTACTTGGTACTTGGGATTATATCTTGCTGCATTGGTAGTAGCTCATTCTCTTAGTGGCAAAGGACTATTGTTTTTCAGGTGGCAGTGGTGCATGGTGTGCTCGTGCGCTCCGAGGGAGTGATAGGTAGAGGATCTTTTTGAGCGTCCAAGGCATTCGCAGTCTGTTTATATTGTTTTGGCGTGGTTTGTAGCGACGCGGCTTTTATTTATTGGGTTTTGGAAAATCCATTTGTGTGCTTAGCACTTGGGCAGGAAGCCTTTGCAATCTTGTAGGCGCCATTACGCGCGCCTGTGTGGTTAATTTGAGTTTAAATTATTTCTTGCGTTGTCTTGATTATCATGGGGCTATAGGATTATATTCCTTCTTGAGGGCGATGATTGAAAAATGTCTTCGATGGCATGTGTTCACTCTTTTGTTATATCTCACGATTGAATGTTATTCAGGGAATGATGGGAATTCATATGAATATTGTTATGTAAATGTTGATAATACTCGTTGTTCCTGTATGTTAATAATTGAAAGTCATGGGAGATTTTGGACTACAATATATGAGTTAATCTAGATGAGTCAGATGTATATTTTTGGGGTGTTTACATTTACATTGGCCATTAATAGTTTAAATTAAAAAGTACCCTTCTCTCAAAAAAATATTGAGTATTAGTGATGATAAGTTCACTTGGGGGGCATGATGTTTTTTGCCAGTTCGGGTGGCAAAAAGTAGGTTAAAAAATGAAGGACAACCTCTTCTCTCAAATGTTTTAAAATATCCGGCATGCACTCGAGTCATAAAGAGTGTCAATCGCGCACGTCTCGGGGGATTGATTGTAGAGCCAGAGCAAGGCCTTAGAGACATAGATTCATAGTCAAGGTGTAGGACCATGGGCAATTGGGGCCTGAAAGTGCTATGACCCACAATTATTTTGAATGCGAATTTTTTTGGTCATTATTCAAAGTGTCAAATTATGAATTTTTTCATAACTTCAATTGATTGTGGAGATTTTGGGAGTCAAACGACCCCACTGGTTGGATGGCATTTGGTGCATTCTTAACGCCTTGGCGGGCTCAAGAGAATTCATTGTCTACGACTCGAGACCCATGTGTTGA
>NW_021025790.1:556039-626279 GCF_004153795.1 Camellia sinensis | reverse complement strand
CCGCCTCTGTGGGAAAGAAAGAAGAATAGATTGGCCAAGACGACAGAAGATCAGCTGGAGACAACGCTCCTACTGGGAATGGGAGATCTATCAACCTCGTATGTTTGAAGGGGGACAAACCAACCAGAAACTCTGTGTGACTAGAGTCATGTAGTTGAAAAAACGCCGGCAGTGAAGTGACCGTTACCAAAGACAACAGATCGAAGCAACGAAGATGACCTCCAGTATGGAAGGATAGATACCTGCGGTAGGAACGGAAAGAACCCTTCTAGAGGTAATGCAAGACAGGGCGGCACATGAGCGCTCCCAAGAAGATAACATTCAAATTATAAAGAGCTCAACCTGAGTGAGGCAAATCCCGGATCCCAGATCCCAGAAGACATATCTGGCCTTAGATGAGGGTAGGCCGAGAAAAGAAGAGCTCAACCTGAGTGAGTAGATTCCAAGATTCCAGAAGATAAGATCTCAGGACCGAGTCATCCGAGAAGATGAGAGCACAAGAGCAGATCTCAAATCCCCAGAAATATAAAAAGGAAAACACACAGATCAGACTAAAGTTGGCCAGAATTGATGAAGTATGCTAGGGCGAAGAAGGACATGCAGGAACCAAACGGCATCGGAACAAGAAAAGAGAAAACGGCTCCCGCTGCGAGCCGAAAATCAAAACTCAGGTGGAGCCAAGTAGATCAATTAGAGAAACCCAACAGGCCGACACAACCTCGGAATTGAATTCAACTCGGAACGGCGAACTACATGATGGAAACCCAAGTGATTTTAAGTTCACATGGGGAGCAAAGAGAAAGAGATATTAGCGGTTACCACTGTGTTGAAATTTGTTAAGCAATTTACAAGAGCGTGAATTAAACCAATATGATGCTTTAACCGAAGTTAAGCCGATATGATACTTAACTGAAAGTTTAAGCGAGATAATGCTTAACCGAAGGGAGGTTAATAGGAATGCCCCAGGATGATGTACCGAAAGTAAACCGAACGACGATGCCTGCCTAACCGAAGTTAAGCCGTGAATTATGCTTAATTGAAATTAAGCGCCGAGATTGATTCCTTGTCTCCACTGAGTTGAATTTGTATATAGCATATTTACAAGTTGGAGTCAAGCTGATTCCTTGTCTCCACTTGTTGAAATTCTGTACAATTTACAAGTTGGAAGACGGTCAAAGCGATTTCCTTGTTCTTCACTTGAGTTGGAAATTAATGTAGCAATGTTACAAAGTTGGAGCATAGTTGATTCCTTAATTTCACTTGTTGAAAATTGTTAGAATTACAATGTTGGAATTAAGCTGATTCCTGTATCGTCACTTGTTGAAAATTTTGTTAAGCAATTTTACAAGTTGGACAGAAGTAAGCCTGATTTCCTTATCTTCATGGTTGAAATTTGTTAGCAATTTACAAGTTGGAGTTAAGCCGAGATTACTGTTTTCTTCATTGTGGAAATTTGTAGCAAATTTACAGTCGAAAGTGAAGCCGGAGGTTGAGTTATAGTCCAGTATGTGCCACACTGTTTTTGTAGCAATCTACAGGTTGAGTTTTAAAACCAGAAGAAGATGCTTAACACTTGTTGAAATTGTTAGCAATTTACAAGGATAATGTTAAGCGACATTGTGATCATCTGTTGAAATTTGCAGCAATTACAGGTTGAGGTAGTAAAAGCTAAGTATATTGTTTAAACACTTGTTGAAATTCGTAGCAATTACAATATAGTATTGTTTAACACTTGTTATGTTAATCCTTGTTGAAATTTGTAGCAATTTACAAGGAGGCTTAGAATAGACCGAGATCACCGTTTTAAACACTTGTTGAAATTGAGAAAAAAGTTTGGCAAATAAACATTGTTAGAATGTTTTCACACTTGTTAGAATTTATGAAAGTTCTGCAGGTCAGATCTTGCCGAAGTAATAAAGTTTCTTGTAGGCTTATTATACCCGTGAAAGAGGTATGTAACCCCGAGGAAGATTTGCCGCACAAAGGAGGCAAAGTATGAAAGGCATTGCCCACCCGAATTAATTTTTTTTCTTTTTTTTTAAGTATAAGAATCTTGCAAGAGCAGTTAGAAGGAAGATCAAAACAGGAATTCGTCTCAGATGAAGCTTTAAAGTACGTGATTGACCACACCTTCACCTGTCATAAACATCATCTTGGAGGCTGATGTATGCAGCAATGGGGCAGTTCCCTCAACGTTGCTCAACTATTGCGGTTCTCCACAGAACATGGGATTGAAAGAGTCAGATGGATCAACTGCAGGCGAGAATTGCTCCATTGGCAGCAATGAAAACTACCTGCAACATTCGGGAACCCGGGCGAAAGCAGAGTATGAGTGACGGGACATGGAGGTCCTAGATGATGTCAGGCAAGGAAAGCCAGCCAAAAAGAGGTGAAGAGACACTGAAGAAAATCCTCGTCCTAGCAGGCGAACGAAGAGAGACTTCATTCAGAGAAGGGAGAAGTTGGAATTAGGGACAGTTGAAGAACAAGTAGGCACTATCTGGCCATATGCAGAGACTTACATATCTTAAAGAACAAAAAGGTACAAGAGTACAAGCGACAAAAAAAAAGAAAAAAAACTTCAAAATAACGAGATATGCTTAACCGAAGTTAAGCCGAGGATGATGTTAAAACCGAAGTTAAACTGAGGTTGGATGTTTGATTGAAGTTAAATTGAGATTGATACTAACCGAAAGTTAAACCGAAATGATTTGTTTTGCACTTTGTGGAAATTCTTGGAGAGAATTTACAGTTAAAGATGCACAAAAGTAAATATCGGCAAAAGATTCGCCGGAGTCAAAACGTCTTTTGATAGAACCACTAAGTACACGCCAGAGTGGTGACCAGATATTGTGAAAGGAATAAAGCTTCAAGAAACAGCACGATGATAGTTTGCAAAGGCCAAGAGAAAGATGGTTCTAAAGGGGTGAATTTAAATACCAGAAGTTTATACATCGGCGAAGAAGAACACATCGGTTCTGTGACTACAACAAACGAAGTCCCACTCCCTAATGTGATCTAAGTACAAACTTACGTTCACATTTAGGGGCAGGGGAGAAGGTGTAGGGGAAGAATGATAAATTAAGGAGCAAGGGAATGTTAACACTTGTTTGAATTTTTGACAAAATTACAAAAATGACGTTTAACCGAAGATTATGAAGTCTACCACTTGTTGAAAATTTGTAGCAATTACAAATTTGTATAGTCAGATAAACACTGGAAAGACGATTCTGAGGATATTGATCAACCGAGATGACCAACTAGCTTGTTAAGAAGCTGAGAAGGTTGGCAAGTACAAAAATGAAGACCTTAAAGAATAGGACTGAAAGCAAGAACACGGGACTAAATCTACTTCGACGAACGGACAATTGGTTAGCCTCGGCAGACATTGGAGGAGCTTTCTACCGCTACCTCGGCATCAATTTTAAGAGGAAGCAAACTACTCGGGCATAAGCGGTAGCGTTGGTCTCACCCCCAGAAGACAGTTTTGGAAAGAATCTCAGCAGTCTTCTCAGCACGATCTCAGCATCAACCTTTCCTGAAGAGTTTTGATTCAAAGGCTCTTCTTTTTTGGCGATTGGACACCTTTGGAGTTTTAAGGCAAAGATTGAAAGCAAGAATCTGGCAAAAGACACAGAAAACAGAAACAAGAATAATTCGTAATCAAGAATGGAGTGAAGCTATCAAGAAATCAAGGACAAAAAGATTGCAACAAGTGTTGTCAAGCCAAGAAAAGTGTAGAAATCAACAGATGGTGTGAACAGTGTGTATTCAAGAAGATGATTTGGAAATAACGGTTAAAACAAGCAATGTGATTAACCAATGAAGCAGAGTTCTTGGAAAAAGCGAACAAGAAATAAAACCATGGAGGAACAGTGGCTTACCAGAAAGAGGGAAGACGGAATGAGAATCGCCGAAGTCTGACGAACATGACAGAATGACGTTAAAGCTTCACTGTGAGAAGAGAAAGAAGACAGTTGCAGAAGCTTGGAAAGTTGGAAAAATGACGGATTTAAAGCAAAAGAGCTAGAAAGAGAATAAAGCCCAGAGGATTAAATGAGAAAAGAGAAAAAAGTCAAGAAGACGACAAAGTCAAGATAAAGCCAAGTGCACAGGCACTAAGTAAGTATGTGAAGAATAAGAAGTAATGACCAGACACACATGCCTAGCAACAGGAAAGATCACTTGGATATGACAAGAAAACGTGCCAGAATTCCCACAAAACAATCAAGAACTTTAAAGACAGATGAAAATAGAAGGCAACAGATGGCCAAATAAACCAAGATTCAAAGTAATCAGAGAGTTTTAAGAAAGAATTGAGCTTAATAGTAAAGTAAGAGTTTATGACCTACAAAGTTGAAATGAACGCCGATATGAAAATCGCCGGAGTCAAATAGATGACTGAAAATTCGGGAACTCACCAGAGAGTGTGAACGTGGACAGCGTTTGCAAAGTCTTGGAGTTACGAATGTAATGAAACCAGAACCGTCGGCTAGGGGTGCGATTTCAACGCAGCTTGGAAAGCATGAAACTTGATTCTGACACCAGTGGACAGCGAAGTCCAAGGAAACTTTGAGGTCGGCAAGTTTGATCTCAGACAGAGGGGCCACAATGAACGAACAGTGTAGGTTTCCATCACCTCAGAATGCCGAGGTAATAGACCTAGGGGGCAGTTGTGGGCATATATTTTCTGAGTTCCACACGTGGCAAGGTGACGCCGACGATTGTCAGCCGAGGTGCCACGTGTCTTGTCGTTGTGCCGAGGTCATCTTCGGCTAGGCCGAGGTTGCCTCGAAGATATCGGAATCCGAGATAAGCGGATTAAGAGAACAAGAGGTCCTAGAATGAAGAGGGAACTCACTTGGTATGGACCAAGAGTCCTTAGATTGAGAGAAAGACTTCAGTTTGGGTAACAGATAAAACTTTAGAGAGTTTATCCTGATCCACTGGGAGTTCCAGATTAGCAAAGTAATCCTAAGTCCATTGGGCAGGCTCCTATTGGGACTGGGATTGTATTGACTATAAAAGAGAGGCACCCCCATGGGTCTAAGGTGATGCTTTTGATACTTCAAGCTTGTGAGTTAGTATCTTGATTTTATCTTGAGAGATATACTGACTTGATCGTCGGAGTACCCCCGGGTGGTCGAAACCACCGCGGGATTCTTTATATTTCTGTTACAGGTAAGAACAGGGGCCATCTATTCTTGCCAGTGGCTCTCCAGCTTGGTTTTACTAAGTCGGGCAGTGTGGTGGGAAATGCACCCACACATTCACAAACCTTTTCTATCTAAACGGAGCGCTAGCACTCCAAATATTTTAGATCCTGCCAAACTTGCAAACCTAAAACAATTCCCAAAATTTGAATAATTTAGTTGGATAATACTATTATTAAAATTTATACAAAATAATGTAAATAACTTATATTTATCATGATTTTATATTACATTATAGTTTATCAACTTAGGTGACATATTTGTACAATTTGCTAAAGTCTTCAACATATCATTTGTAAAAACTTATTCATATTAACAGAACAAAATTGTGTATATAATGTTTTAATTTTATATGAATTAAACTAAACATGTTACACTCACTAAACAGAAAGATTTTGGGGTGTCAATTTTATTATTATTAATTATTATTATTGTCATTATCATTCATAATCATTGATATAAGGGGCATTTTTTTTCCATAAATTTTACTTTTATTACTCTACTAGTAGATGGCACATAATATGAGTGCGTGTGCATTCAGATAACTAATAATAAAAAATAAATAATAAATAATTTAATATCATAATATGTATGTTGCTAAATGATAAGTATATTCTAATGAAACCTAAAGTCTTGAGTTCTTCTCCAATAATTTTTTTATTTAGCATATATAGAAGTTACCAACGTGACAGAAGAAGAAAAAAATTTCACTAACCAATTTAAAACATTTCACTTAATAATAATAATATAGTAAGATGTTTAATAAATTAAATATTTTTTTCTTATATTTCAATTAATTCTATAGTAATCAATTTATAATATTAACCTTCTATGACAAGGGGCTTGCGTGCAGAGGCCATCTCTGGCTGGAGATGTGCCCCATCTTGGCTAGTTAGTCCTTTGCTAAGGGACGACAGGTCTATTTATGTATCATGTTACTTATAATTAAATAAATTACAATTATACATATCTTTGACAATAATAAATAAACTTAAAAAATTAAAAAACTTTGATCATTATGCTTTTTAGTTTTGCCCAATGCATAAATGTACATAACAACTTGTTCCTTAGCAATTGAAATTCGACCATGGATCTTAGAGAGAAGTTGAACATTGGCTTATCTAAGCCATCTATGTTACTAAGTGAAAGTTGAATTTTGCATCAAAGTCTTCTACTTATGCCATGTGTCTATTTTCTAGAGGAAACAAAAAAAATTTAGATAAATAAGTAGAAGTGAGATTTTAAATTTGGACCTTCGGTCATTAAAGAATAGTCTTACTACTGGAATGACATTACAATATATGATAATATTTTTATTTTATTTTTATTTATTTGAATTACACATATCATGTGTGTCAACTAGTAGTTGCCATTAATCATTAGCTTATTCTGATTTAGTCTCATATGTAATTATGAAATTTGTAATTGATTTTTGATTATTTTTTATGTGAAAATTTAATTGATTTCAATAATTGCTTGGATTAAAACTGTTAATTATTATTTTTTTTTATGTTTGTTCACATTGTTTAAATATAATTATGAATATTAATAGCGAATTTTAATTGATTTCAATAATAGCTTGGCTTTAATAATCATGCAATGAATGTTCACATTATGAATTTGAAAATATATGATATGCCAATAGTAACGACGGCAAATATTATTTGAATTTTATTAGGTTTTTGTAATTGACAATTCCGTTTGACATAACTCTTTCAGTTGTATTTTATTCGTTCTTTTATTTTTAGTAAGGATTTGAGTGTTTAAATGCGAATACAACCCGAATTATGTCTATGCAGAGGGGTCTGTGATCTAATCCTTTTATGTTTGCCATTTTGCTGACTATGTACGGGGATCGAGCAAAAAGTAAAAATATAGTCAAAATTGTTTGGAACTGCATCGAGCGGTTATTTGTGTGCTCGAGCGAGAAAATAATCATCTAGTACTTTTATAGAGTGCTGAACTTCTGGAAAGAAAATTTTATCGCTTGAGCGGTGAATGTTTGGCTCGAGCGATCAGCCTATATATTTTACACCGCCTTTACTCACATCGCTCGAGCGTCTAAGTTATAAAGTGTGTTATTTGCTCGTTTTAGGATTTGAGTCATTCAGATTTTCAGAGAGGAATAAAAAACAAAGTGTTTTTATATTGGAGGTGCTTTATGAGTGTTTCCTTGATGATTTAAAAGTGATTAATGGATCCATGAATTATATCAACATTATCAAGGGTTTATTTGTTTCTTTTATTCACAAAATAGAGAGTTGTTCTTTGTGTGAATTCTGGGGAAACTTAGGCCTGAAACTTTGGTGGATTGTAGAGTGGATCATCTTGTGAATTTGACCATCAGCGTTGTGGATTTAACGTTGGGCAAGACAATCTGAGGTAAAAACGGTAGTGGAAGAGACACATCCGGGGTTGGTTCAATTCTAAGGTGAAGACGGTAGTGGAAGAGACACATCAAGATCCATGTACTCTGTATTTTTATTTTATAATTCCCTGTTCATATATAGTAATAGTATATATGTTTACTCTGGCTGTGTGTGATTTGTTTTGTGAACTCGTATTGAAGATATGTTTACTAATTATGGTTTTTTTGAGAAGTGACTTATAAGCTGATTTTTAGCTTATTAGAACTCGTAGTGAAGATATGTTAACTAATTTATGGTTGTTTTGAAATGAGTGACTTATAACCTGCTTTTTTGGCTTATTACAAAAAAAAATGTGAAAAAAGTAGAGAGGTAATACGACTTAAACAAGCCAATAAACTAGCTTATAAGCTTGTTCCCAAGCAAATCTATTGATTGTAAAATTTTATTGTGAAACAAATTAAAAATGTTACTGTTTTACGTCAATTTCGCTTACATCTTATTTGATAAATATTGATGAGAGTATTCTAAAAATATTAATTTTTATTAAAATCCAGTATCTAAGTAAAAAATTATATATTTTAAAATTTAAAATATAAATTACTCATTAAGGATATTTTGGTAATAGTGGTATGTACTAGAATTTTACAAAAAAAAAAAAAAAAAAAAACTTTTTATGTTTGTCTTTAATGTATCAAAATTTTATTATGAGGGGTTTGACCAAATCCCCCATATTTTTTTGGTTTCTTGACTATTTTTGCCAATTGTCAAAATAGCCCTCATGACCCTAATCACACATTTGTGGTATATGTATGATTTTTTGTAATAAATATTATCTTTTTTTTAGAGTTACAACTTTGCAATAATTTGTGATACAAAAATGATATTATGCATTTTGTGGTAATGTTATACATAAGAAAATGTTTTGAATAAAAAAATTGTGTAACATTATCCCATAACGCGTAATCTCATTTTTTAATTACAAATTATTTGTAACTCTACTAAAATATTATATAATATTTATCACAAAAAATACGTAACATACACATAAAAATATAACAGATACATATAATACACATCTTTTTAAAATTTGTCCTAAACTAATCAAATTATACCACTTAAAATGTTATTCCATATAATTTTTGTACCAAATTATTATACACTTTTCAATTCATACGCTCAAAATCCAACTAAGTTATAAATTTTTAAATTGAATTTCTATTGTATATTATTAATATGCTTTATGAGGGGTAATTTTTGGTAAAAAATTGGGCTAAGCTGTGAGATGGACTTTATGGCCCAAGAGAGGTAAAGTTACTCCGGCCAAAGTATTAGTAAAGTTACTTTGGTCCGGGCAAGTTGGAGCTAGGCTGGTCTGAGTTGTCCGGTATGTTGTATCCTGAGTGTCGTCTGGCAGTACCTTTGAGTTAGACTGGACCTAGGAGTGTTATACCGGTCACAATTTTGTTAAGTTTGGTCCAACCGTGCCATGGGTTGAGCAAGAGAGGACCGAGATAAGGGGAGTAAAGCAGAACGAACTAAGGTAGTTCGGCCTACTCAGTGGCTCTGCATAGTCAAGTTTATTTCGGTCATGTTTGTAGTTCGGCCATGTAATACCATTCTCACTTGGTTTAAGCAATGAGGGGGAGGTTCAAGGTAGCATTATCTTTCAGGAGTATGAATCCTAGGAGGACTATGCATGGAGAGTATGAGTCCTACTAGGATTGTGCCACTCGAAAACCTATAAAAGTTCACAACATCACCTTGGAAAAGGTAACAGAACACAACACACAACTTTGCTTTTTACACAAGAGCTTTCTTGTCTATTTGTCAAGCTTACTGACTTAGGCATCGGAGAGGTTTCCGGCACACACCCGCCAGCTAGCTCACGTTTGTGTTTTCAGGTGATAAAGCGACGGTCGTACGGAGGAGCGTGGACTTGGTCAACAGGATTATACGAGAAGATTTATTTCTTTCCCGTACAATTGGCGCCGTGTGTGGAAGGAAACAGACAGAACAAAAAACCTCTTGACTAAGCTTCTCCTTTTCTCAATCAATGGCACATTATTGAGGGAACTACCGAAGTCTGCCGCGACGGGCTAACTCCAGATGGGGGCGCAAGGCGTGAAGACTACCCTCTGTCCCTCCATGGCGGACTTGAGCCCCAACAACATAAACTCCAGAGGGGTGGCAGGGGAAGGCAGAATAACAGCCCCCGTCACTCTATTCGCAAAGTCCTGCTACGCAAAGGAGAAGGATGACCCTCAAGCCCTAGAAGACCGCGTAAAGGAGCAAGATGAATTGATAGGAAGATGGCGGCGGACATGAAGGCTTTGAAACGCCAGATGAAGAAAAAAGAAGTGGCGACAGGAGAGGGGCGCAAAAACAAGACGCCCCCTCGCCACTCAAAAAATCGTAGTAGGAATACTACACCCTCGCAAGGAGAAAGCAAGAAGCCTCAGGACAGGCGACACTCAATCCTGGTCTTCCAGAAACTCGTCACTCCAGGTCTGTTGAGAGGACGAGATCTGAGAGATCATACACTGAAGGAAGCACGTATTGGCCCTCGCACTCCACTAAACTAGATCTAGACACGACTGAGCTACCCAGAACATCCAACTTACGAACCGTGCTTGAAGAAAAGGCACGATGCAAGGAGGATGCCAGAACAAAAGATCCACACAGGGTTTTCTGCCTTACAGCGGTTGGCTCCTCGGAAGCATGGAAGCGTCGAGGTTGGAATGCCAATACCGCCGCCAGCCTATGAACCAACGGACAAAGCATTGGCAAGGCTGCAGACTTCGCCGTTTGTTCCAGCGATTGAAACGCGCCCCTACCATCAGGCTTCCTTTAGCCGAAAATTCACTACATATGAAGGGAAGACGGATCCCTATTCACACTTGAGCCACTTTCGCCAAGTCATTGGCTGTGTACAGGCGAAAACGAGGCCTTTGATTGTGATATTACTCTTCCCATCAAGCCTTGGCGACCTAGGCTTGACTTGGTTCGAAAAACTTCCAGAGGGCAGCATAGCCTCCTGGCCTCAACTGGCAGAAGCGTTCGTAACAAGGTTCCGAACAAACACTAAAACACCTGTGGAGATCGACCAACTACTCTCCATCGACATGAGGGATAAAGAGACCCTTAGATCCTACAACAGTCGCTACTGGGAAACATTCAATCAGATTGGAGACTGCCCCCACCAATCTCGCCATTGCACAGTATAAAAGAGGCCTTCCAGTCAGGGAACAGACTAAGGGACTCGATCACCATGACGCCACCCCTCACCATGGAGGCCCTGATGGAAAAGAGTGCATCAGCCATCAGGGTAAAAGAGGATGGCACACGTGCCAAAACAAAATCTAGTGTGCCGCAGTACCAGAAAAGAAAAACCTCAGCAAAGGTCAATGCAGTAGATCGTCAGAATAGAAACGGCGTGGCAAACGAGATAACGGAGAGGACCCAGACAAAAGATGGTTGAGAATCCGCACATGCCATAACAATGGTGTTCAAAAAACCAATATATCGGATCCTGAGCGAAATAAGAGATGAGCCTTTCGTCAAGTGGCAAGCCAAGCTGGGGAGAAGCTCAGAAAGACTACGACGACAGATCACGGTGCACCTTCCACAAAAAAAGGGGCACCGAATTGAGAATTGCACGCCACTGAACAGCACTTGGGAAGAATTGGTGGCAGCAGGTCACTTGGACAAAACATTGAAGGAGGGACACAGCCAGCCCCCCAGGATCATAATAACCCCAATGGATGCCACTCGACGCCCACCTCAAGGCATTATCAATGTTAATACATGTGGAATCTTTGAACCTGAGCGTGTATGCGAGCTCAAGGTTCGATCAAAAGGCTGAGCACTTTTAGAGAAGTACAAAGTGCCCCCAACCTGCCTTTAAGGAAGGGAAGACAGAGGCAACAAACTATGTCCCTTTCGGATAAGGACTTGGAACGAATTTACTGCCCTCACAATGATGCCCTGGGTCGTCACTCTCCGAGTCAAGGATTTTGACGTCAAGCGATTCTGATCGACCAGGGTAGTTCATGTGAAATCATGTACTATGAAACATTTAAACAATTGAAGCTGCCAGACAAAGACTTGGCACCTGCCGTATCTCCCCTAATTGGATTCAACTCCATGCCAGAATGGCCCATCGGCAAAATAATTCTCCCAGTAAGAGCAGGAAACCGTACAAAAAACAAGTGGAAGTTTTGGGTATTGAAGGTCCCCTCCACTTACAACATCATCCTGGCAGAACATGGCGCATGCCATGCGATCGGTGGCATCATCTACCACCAAGTAATGCGGTTCCCCAACGACCACCGGTATAATTGAAGAAGTCTATGGAGATCAGATCATGTCAAAACAATGCTTCGCCACGGTGAATGGCAGCCGCGCTGCCAAAGGATATGTTCATTCGGTGGAAGAACCAGAAAGTAATGAGCTAATTCGCAGATGTCGGCAAAGCGGCGGATCAGAAAGCAGTGGAGGACTGGTAGAGGTTAAAAATAGATGAAAAGAACCCGGATAAGTTCTTTTTTGCTTGGCTCGTCGTTGTCCAGCACTGAAAGATTAGAGGTCTTGGAATTCTTGACCTCTAACATCGAAGTGTTCGCCTAGGACGCCTACGACATGCCAGGCATTGATCCAAACTTCATCTTCACCAACTCAATGTTCCACCCATCCGCCAGACCAGTCATTCAGCGCACTCGCAAATTGACACTTTACCTGCCGAAATAGTGCAGAAGAAGTAGGTAACCTGCTGGAGGCAGGAGCAATTAGAGAAGTGCACTACCCAAGATGGATTCTCCAAACACAGTCGTAGTGCAAAAAAGAATGGTAAATGCGTGTCTGCTCAACACAAAACAGTCAACAAGGCGTGCCCAAAAGATAGCTTTCCTCCACCAAGGATAGATCAACTGGTAGACCTAACGGCAGGGCACAATCGACTTAGCTTTCTGGACGCATACAGAGGCTACCACCAAATCGCCATGCATGAACCTGACCAGGAGGTCACATCCTTTACAACACCAAGAGGATTGTACTGCTACAAGGTTATGCCCTTTGGCCTAAAGAACGCAGGGGCGACATTCCAACGGATGGTCACCAAGATGTTTGAACCATTGTTAGGCAGAACAATGGAGGCTTACATCGACGACATGGTGGTCAAAAGCAAGGATGAGAATGACCATCTCAAGGACTTAGGAGAATGCTTGAAAGTCTTGAAGAAGCACAAGTTGCGCCTCAATGCATCCAAGTGTGCGTTCGGTATAGGATCTGGCAAATTCTTGGTCTTCTTGTGACCAACCGAGGTATAGAAGCAGACCCCTCCCAGATCAAAGCAATCCAGGAGTTGGAGAGACCAAACTCATTCAAAGAAGTACAAATCATCTCACCGGCATGGCGGCTGCCGCTCCACCGGTTCATAAGGCAAGTCGTCAGACAGACTACGACCATTTCTTTCAAGCTTTAAAGGCCAAGTTTGAGTGGGATGAAGAATGCAACCAAGCTCTGGAAAGCTTGAAGGAATATATGTCTTCCCACCACTGCTTGTTACCCAGTACTTTGGAAGAACTCTTCTTGTGCCTGGCAGTCTCTCAGCACGCAGTTAGCGCAGTCTTGGTTCGTGCAGAAGGAATCCAACACCTCCCATCTATTATGTCAGCAAGACATTGCTGGGAGCCGAAACGAGGTGGTTTTGCCACTGGAAAAACTGGCATTGGCCTTGATGATGCCTCAAGGAAGCTACCACACTACTTTCACGCCCACACCATAGTCGTCCTCACAGCTTTTCCACTTAAAGCTTGTGTTTGAAAGGGCGAATTTTCTGGGCGAAATCTTGAAGTGGGCAGTAGAGTTGGGACAATTCGACATCAAGTTCCAACCCAGAACCGCGTAAAGGCCAATCTTTGCAGACTTCGTCGCAAGTTTACTCCTTGGTAGTCATCATATCTGCGCAGTCGACCTAACTGACACAACCGAACTAGGGATGAAAGTTGACGCCGGAATAAGCGCAACCCCTAGCAGAAAGCACTCAGTCAGACTCCAAGGCAGACCAGACTAAAAACAGCAAGGAAGAAGCAAACAAGCAAACCTAGACTCACCAACAGTCCAATCAGATGGCGAGGGGCAGACAGCAAGCATGGGACCTTGAAGAAAACACCATTCTTGACCTCACGACATCATCTGACCCCTCCACTTGCTGGAAATTGTTCATTGGAGAGAGTTGGAAGCTCTTTGTGGATGGAGCATCCAACCGGCATGGTGCAGGACTAGGCATAGTCCTCATCTCTCAGACGGCCTGGTTGTGGAGCAAGCAATCAACCTTGGCTTCCCAGCATCAAACAACGAAGCAGAATATGAAGCACTTCTAGCAGGACTCAAATCAGCATACCATATGAAGGCCACCGAATTAATGGCCTACAGCGACTCACAGCTGGTGGTAAATCAAATTTCTGGCGACTATGAAGCGAAGGATGATAGGATGGCCAAGTACCAAGAGTTGGTCAGAACAGAGATCAAGAAGTTTGATGTAGTAAGGATAGAACAAATTGGCAGGGAAGAAAACAGCAGAGCAGACGAACTAGCAGGCTTTGCCTCAATGGCAGATGCGTCTATCCCCTATCCATTGCTCATCGACTACTTACCAAGACCAAGCATAGAAGACCCCGAAGCAGAAGAGGTATGTTGCGCAGAATTAGGCCCCTTTTGGATGGATCCCATCATCCTGTTCCTAAAGGACGGCATCCTACCAGAAGAGAAAAAAGAAGCCAACAGAATAAGAGCGAAGTCGCAACGATTTTGGCTATCTCCATCCTTGGCGTTATACAAGAAGTCGTTCTCAGGGCCTTACTTAAAGTGTGTTCATCCCAGCAAAGTGGAAGCATTCTTGTTCGAAATACACGAAGGGGTGTGCGGAAGCCATCAAGGTGGAAGATCGCTAGCTTACAGGGCCATTTCACAAGGTTATTGGTGGCCATATATGCAGGCAGACTCAGAGAAATATGTGAAGAAGTGTGAGAAATGCCAAAAATTCGCGCACCAAATACATCAACCAGCAAGAGAACTCCTACCATTAACTAGCCCATGGCCTTTCGCAATGTGGGGCTTGGACATAGTAGGACCACTTCCAACAGCACCCGACAACAGGAAGTTCTTTCTCGCAGCAACAGACTACTTCACAAAGTGGGTGGAAGCAGAAGCATTGGCATCAATTAAAGAAAAAGATGTAAAGAAGTTCGTTTGGCAGAGTATCATCACTCGGTTTGGCATACCAAAAGCCCTAATCTCAGACAATGGTACTCAGTTCGACGGCAGAATCTTCAGAAGCTTTTGTGAAGAGTACAAGATAGAGTTCTACAATTCTACACCGGCATATCCTCAAGCAAATGGGCAAGCAGAAGCATCAAATAAAGTCGTCTTGGATGGACTAAAGAAAAGGCTAGAAAAGGCAAAAGGCAAGTGGGCGGATGAACTTCCTCATGTTTTATGGGCTTACCGCACCACACCTCGGCGATCAACAGGAGAAACACCATTCTCCTTAGCCTACGGAATGGAAGCAGTAATCCCACTGGAAATTGGCCTCCCCACAATTCGAAGTAAAAATTTTGATCTAGACTTGAATGGAGATGCCATAGCATTGGAACTCGACCTTGCAGAAGAAAGAAGAGAAAGAGCGCTGGTTCACATCGCCTCATACCAACGAGAGTTAATTAGAAAATATAACAAGACAGTGCATCCAAGACAATTCAAGATTGGCGATTGGGTACTGCGCAAAGTAATGGGAAACACCTTGGTTCCAGGAGACGGCAAGTTAGGGCCAAACTGGGAAGGTCCTTACAAGGTGGTTGGGTTAGCAGGCAAAGGGGCATACCACCTAGAAGACAAGGATGGCAAAGCAATCCCTCGGCCATGGAACACGGCCAATCTCAAGTTATTTTACTTTTAGCTTTTCTCTTTCAAACATATGTAATTTTTTTTCTTTCTTCAATAAAACAAGCAATTCTTTTTAGCATGAGTTGTTCTCTGTAAAAACTAGCTTTAGTAAAGATTAGGTTCACACCAAACATTATTCCAAGTTAGCTGGAAAAACTAACTTAGAGGTTGGCTGGAATAAACCAATTCTTTGTTACTCTTCAGCCGAAGTAAGGGTATGGCTAAAGAGTGGTTGGCTGGAACAAACCAACTCTTGTTACTCTTCAGCCGAAGTAAGGGTATGGCTGAAGAGTGGTTGGCTGGAATAAAACAACTCTTATTACTCTTCAGCCAAAGTAAGGGCATGGCTGAAGAGTGGTTGGCTGGAATAAACCAAATCTTGTTACTCTTCAGCCGAAGTAAGGGTATGGCTGAAATTGGATTGGCTGGATTAAACAAACTCTGTGTACTCCTCAGCCGAAGTAAATATGTCGGCTAAGGAGTGGTTGGCTTGTAAGCATAGTTTAACCAGCTAAAACCAAAATAACAGTTGGGAGTAATAGAAGGCATTACAAGTACAAGCATACATATCGCAACCGGAATAAGAGTTCAAGCAAAAATTTTCATTCATTGAAAAGCCATTACAGAGGGGCATAGCCCGGTTACAAGGACAAAAAAAATAACGAAAGAAAAAAGTACATAATCAAGAGAAAAGTTCTTCAATTTCGGCATCAAAAGCTACATCACCATCAACTCGAAGACCGGCTTCAGACAGGAGCTCACTCACGGTTGGGAGAGTGGTTTCGGTTGGAACCACGGTTTCACCTGGAAGATCAGTAGTCAGATCTTCCACCATGGGCTCCAACTGAATTGTCTGGTCCACACTGACAACCGGAGTATCTTCAGAAGCAGAGTCTTCGTTAGAGTCAGAGTCTGAGCCTTCAAGAAACTGCTGCTGCATAACGTTAGCATACTTCGCAAGGGAGCTCGGTATAAAGTAGGCTGGAGGGTTGAAAACCTTGGTCTGTGGATTATGACCGAGCTTCTCAACAGCCGCCCTCCAGCCACACTTGAAGAACAGCTCCTTGGCAGCATTGCACTGCTTGGCATAAGCATCCTCTGCCTTCTTGAAGCCTTGTTTGCCGGCTTCTTTTGCGCTCTCCTTTACTTGGGTTATTTCGGCATCTTTCTTTCTTTCGAGCTTCACCAGCTCGCGCAGGTACTTGTCCTTCAGAGCTATGGCAGCCTTCTGCCTTTCTGCTTCGGTCGAACTAACCAGTCCGGTCAGCCTGCCGTTCTCAGCTTGTAGCTCGGCCATTTGCTTCTTGATGTCTTCTAGCTCCCCCGACTTTACTTCGGCTTCTGCCACAGCTTGCCTTGTAGTTTTTCTGAGTTCCGGCACTTTCTTGTGAGTGTTGTAGTTTTTTTGAATTGCCTGACAAAACAAAGACTTCCCATGAGCCGAAGTAAAAGTTCAAAAACTAGACAGAAAAACGGACAGAGCTACTTACCAGGATCATGGACTTCGTAGCAGACCGAATGGACTTCAATTCGGTGTTAAGCTGCTTTTGGTGGTGCTCCATATCCTTGGGGAGGCACACACTCTTGGCCAGGCTAAAGGCCAACTGGTGATCTTTTTCGGCGACAACCGAATCAGTATCTAGGATATCTCGGTCGTTGAAGCTAAGCTTTGGTGCCCAGCTGGTGATAGCTCGGTCGGTAGGCTGCGGTTGGGGGCTCGGTGGCAGAATCGGTGGAACAACAGTCTCATCTTCTACCAAACTTGGTTCAGACTTGGTGGTTCGGGCGCACTTGGTTCGGCGCGATGAAGATGGCTGTTGAGAGGAGAGGGCCACAACGGCAGGCTGCGTTTGGCTTGGTGACGGTACTTCGGGTTTGCTTGTCTCAGTCAGAAGCGCCCTTAGTCTGTTCTTCTTGGCCATTTCCTCTTCAGCGGTTAATGGAATTAATCTTATTTGTGGCAAGGATGGGTCCGGCTCTGGGGCGTCTTCGAGAAGAAAATCAGTTACTCTGGCTTTACGGCGACCACTGTATCGGTAAGTCGGCTCGAATTTCAGCAATTTGGCCCAACTACGTTCAGGATATCGTAGTGTGGCTCGCAAAATTGCAAGGTTTGGATATCTGTATAAGGAATGAAGGCGGGCAGAATCTGCGAAAGAAGAAACTGTTAGTTCGGTTGATAGACTAACAAACCGAAATAAAAAAATACAAGGAAGAAGACCGAAGTCAAATTACCGGGCTCTCCTTTTTTCCAATTTATAGGTCGGCCAGGAATTGGGGCTTGAAAATCCTCAAAGTTCCCAGAGACCCAGAAAAAATCGTCGTCATTTAAGTCCTTATCCGATGTATGTTTTATTATTTTCTCTCGGCGGCGACGTATTCTTAAGTAATAGACCCATCCATCTTCCTTTGAACCAATGGAGTATTGGTGAAAGATTTCAGCGAGGCCAAGGTTTAGTTCGGCTTGGCGGTTCAGTTCGGCTACTCCCATTATTATGCGGTATGAATTGGTGGATAGTTGGGTTGGGCATAGCCTAGTTTGCCTAAGAAATTCACAGATCAATGGTTGGACTGGAAACCGTAGTCCGGTTTCTATAATGGATAAAAGGGTGAAGGGGACAAAGCCTTCATTATCCCATGGGATGACGTCTTTTTTGGCTAAAGTCAAGTGGACATCATCAGGTATGTTATAGTCCTTCCTGAATTCGGCTAAATCGCCCGGAGTATCTACTAGATACCTATACTTACCCATTTCTGGTATAAATTAAGAATAAGTTAGATCGGTGCAAAAGGTTGTGCTCAGTAGCTCGGTTGAGCGCACGCAGGAGTGCCTGGGCAACCTAAGTCTGCAAAGTAGAAAACAAAGGGGTTAAGCACAGATCATTGGACCGTGCTACAAATTAAAAAGCAAGGTATAACAGCCCTACTTCGGCCTTGTGAACTGGTTCTGCCTCGGTTCATCAAAAGGTTTGGTAAGCTCGGTTTGAGCAGGTTTCTTAGTAGACCGGTTCATCGTCTAGGGGCAGCTTTCTGAGTTCGGTCTAAGAAACTTCCCCAAAGGCCTAATTTGGTTAAACTATGTGTTTTTTTTTTACTTCGGTTGAGCTTCTAGGGGCAGCTTTCTGAATTCTGGATCAGAAACAAAGAAAGCTGGCTCTGCCCCAAAGGCTTAGCTCGGTTGAAGATCGAAGTTCCTAGTCTAAACTTCGTTTGGTAATCTCATCTCGGCTAAAGTGAATCAGGGATTGGTGACTCGTTAAAACTTGTGTTAATTCTACGGTCCTAGTTCGGTTATTGTTCAAAGTGATCTACCTATATGTGACAAACTGCATCCTGGTTCGGTTGCTACATGATTTTGGATCTAAGACTAGTTTTCTACAGAATATTGCATACATTCAAGTGTTCTATGGATAAGTTTTTCCGGAAAAGTACAACACACAGCAAAATATGTTTTTCAAAAACAAACTACAATGAAAGCAAAACAGAGGAAGAAAATGGATTTACTTACCAGATTGAAGAGGAGGGAACTGGAGATGGAACGGTCACAGCAATGAAGAGTACGAGCGTGATAGCTGAAGAAGTGGAGGCACAGAGAGAAGACGAAGAATAGTAGAGTAAGTAATTCAAAAAGGAAAGGGTTGTTTTGTGTAAAGGATGAAAGGCAGAAAGGGCGGGACTGTTCAAAAATTTCGTAGTACGAGGGCGGCGTGACAGCTGCCCCTAGCCTATCAGAGCCCGCCACGTGTCATTGGAAAGGGAAGCATTACAGACGTTGTGATTGAAGAGACGTTTTGACCGGACAAACAGAGCCTGGAGTGAAAGTAGCTCGGCTGAAAGGCTTAATAGTTTTTAGCACGGCTTAAAGGCTTAAGAGTTTTTTTTTAGCTCGGCTGGAGAGGCTAAACTGTTTTTTTAGCTCGGCTGGAGCTTAAAAAAAAAAAAAAAAAGGCTGATAGACAGGTAATCCCTATCATGCTATGCAGATGGAATTAAGGGGCAATTGAGAGGGTAATTTTTGGTAAAAATTGGGCCGAGCTGTGAGATGGACTTTATGGCCCAAGAGAGGTAAAGTTACTCCGGCCCAAGTATAGTAAAGTTACTTTGGTCCGGGCAAGTTGGAGCTAGGCTGGTCTGAGTTAGTCCGGTCATGATGTATCCTGAGTAGGTCGGTCTGGCAGTACCTTTGAGTTAGACCGACCTAGGAGTTATACCGGTCACAATTTTGTTAAGTTTGGTCCAACTGTGCCATGGGTTGAGCAAGAGAGGACCGAGATAAGGAGGAGTAAAAGCAGAACCGAACTAAGGTAGTTCGGCCTACTCAGTGGCTCTGCATAGTCAAGCTTATTTCGGTCATGTTGTAGTTCGGCCATGGTATAAACCATCTCACTTGGTTTAAGCAGTGAGGGGCGTGTTGAAGGATAGGCATTATCTTTCAGGAGTATGAATCCTAGGAGGACTCTGCATGGAGGAGTATGAGTCCTACTAGAATTGTGCCACTCGAAACCTATAAAAGTTCACAAACATCACCTTGGAGGAGGTAACAGAACACAACACACAACTTTGCTTTTTACACAGAGCTTCTTGTCTATTTGTCAAGCTTACTGACTTAGGCATCGGAGAGGTTTCCGGCACACACCCGCCGGCTAACTCACGTTTGTGTTTTCAGGTGATAAAGCGACGTCGTACGGAGGAGCGTGGACTTGGTCAACAGGATTATACGAGAAGATTTATTTCTTTCCCGTACACTTTAGTGTTTTTTTGTTTTTTTTTTCTAGTTTGTACTTTTTATTTTTTAAAGTAGATTAATTAACAAGAAAGTTGGCGAGAAGAATTACAAGATCAACTTCATAGTAGAGTTACTGTATTTTCAAGTTATTAGGTTCAAAATTCAAATCTAAGCATCTACATTTTGATAGTATCTTCTATAATTCTTATCCAAAATCATGAAATATTATAATCTTAACTCAGCTTGACCACTGTTTTTAAGTTGAATATTTTTGCTCCATAGTTGAATATTTTTATTTTTGTTTATTTTTATGTAAAATAGTGACATACAATAATAAAAATTTAAATTTTGAAATGAACCAATTGAAATTAAAATGATAGGTACAATTAAATATGACAACAGTGTAGTGTGGTGTGGTGTTCATGATTGGGGGGATGCACATTACATTATCATGAACTCGTGTCCACCCATTAAACCCCTATCATGTAAAGGTAAAGCAAAGATGATGATAGTCAGACGGTTTTGTGGACCTTTGTAGCTCTGTTTTGTTTTGGGTTATAAAAGATGGAATTAGATTATGATAGATGTAAAATTTATTAATATTTTGTTTGTTTACAAAATAAGAAATAAAATTCATAATATTTTGGGTTTATAATAGGTTTCCATATATAGGATTAATGATCTCACATGAGAGATGGTATTAGAAAAATAATTTATTGGGATTAATGGAGGATTTACTATTTTTGCTCTCTATTATCCTATCTAATTTACTTACTCTACTTAATTAGTATGGTCTTTTCTCTATTATTTTTCTAATTATTCTACCATTTTTACTCCACCATTCTATATATCAAAATAATTTAACATAAAATATAGTAGTATAATAATATTTATACCCAATAAAATTATATTAACAAAATAAAATAGTACCAAAAATATATATATTTACGAAATATAATTTTTAATATTAAAATATAATTTTAATATTTATAAAATATATTTTTAATATTAAAATATATGATGCATTTATTAGTTGGTATAAACCCAAATTTGATAATAATGTAACAAGGCTATTTGTGAAATTTTATATGATTAATCCTAATCCTATCTCTCAAAATAAATAAGAACTATTGGTAGTCCACTGGTTATCAAATAAATATAATTTTTCTTAATCCCCTCACTAACAATCCCCTTACTAATAATCTCACACAACCTACCTCTGAAAACAAACGAACCCGATGAGTAATGAGGAGTTGGTTTGAGGAGAGCAACGCCCTTGGGAAATAATTATAATTAGGGTAAATTAAAAATACTTTTAATAAAATTTGTTTAAAATATAATTTTTAAAAAAAAATTTAAAATTATATTTTGCCTCTTCAAGTTTTTAATTATATAACAAATGACTATTTTTATAATAAATTATCAAGTTAATTAACAATTTTTAATGATATCAGAAATATATTTTAATTATAATTTAGGTAATTTTATTGTTATATAGAAAAATTATCAAAAATTTTATTTTATTTTGGTTAATTTTGATAAATAAAAAAATCTACCTATGAAATATTTTTAATTTTCAATACCACAAGGAATAATATGTGTTTTAAGCAAATGATATGTATTTGTAACATACCTTTATAATTATAATAAACAATTGTTTACAAGTGTAATACCTATCATATATTATTGAAATGCGTTACAGTTTAGATTTTAAATTAAATTATTTAATGACACCGATAAGACAAAAATTTAATAATTTAACTCAATAGTCAAGAAAAAAATGATTGATATTTTATTGATAAAAAAAAAAAAATTATTGATATTTTTGGCCTAAATGGACTGCTGTCTTTTACCTAATCCTTGACGTGTTGGATGGTGTTTGGGCGTTTGGAAATTGGAATTCAATCGACCCTGTTGAGAAGGTGAGAAAAGAATGATTATGATTCTCACTTAGGTGAAAAAATTAAAAAATTAATTATGATTTATTATTATTATATTTGATTGAATAAAAGAAAAAAAATGTGATTTTTTACTTACTTTGTTTGAATAGAGTAAATAAGAGAAAATAAAGAAAAATATTGTATTTTATTTTATCAAAATAATCTTCCATATTATTAAGTTATGCTTCTTTATAAGGGTAATTTTGGTATTTTTGAAATCTTTAATTAAATCCAATTATTTTCTCACCAAATCTCACCATTTTCTTTGTGAGAAATAAGATAGATTTAGTGAGAATCTTTTTCTCACTATCGCTGATAATTTCTCACAATTTTTTACTTATTTAACCATTCAAACAAGTGAAGGGATTTTTTATTCTCACAATTTATTTTCTTTTCTCACCAAACCCTTCTATCCAAACGGAGTGCTAGCGCTCCAAATATTTTAGACTCCTTGCCAACTCGCAAACCTAAACGACTTTGAAAATTTGAATAATTTAGTAAGTAATACTATTATATAAATTTATAATAATTTATATTTATCATATTTTTATATTACATTTAATTTATCAACTTAGGTGACATATTTGTATAATTTGCTAAAGTCTCTAAAATATCATTTTCAAACTTATTCATATTTTTTTTTAAACACAAAACATATTCATATTGGCGTGACAGAAATTGTGTTATAAAAGTTTAATTCTTATATGAATTAAACTAACATGTAACACTCACTAAAAGAAATTTAGTGGTGAGATTTTGAGGGTGTCAAGTTGTTATTATTGTTATTATTATGATTCATAATCATTGATACGGGGGGCATTTTTTTCGTAAATTTTACTTTTATTATTTATGTTTCAATAAATTATATATATTTTTCTTATATTTCAATTAATTCTATAGGTAACCGATTTATAATATTAACCTTCTAAGACAAGGGATTTGCATGCAGAGGGCATCTCTTGCTGGGGGATGTGCCCATTCTTGGCTAATTAGTCCTTTGCTAAGAGCAACTCCAAACGGCTGGTTAAAAGAGGTTTGTTAGGCATTTTAGCCAACTATAACTCATTTTGGGCCAACTTCTTAATCTATCTCTTCTCCCCCTTCATGATCGGCAAAATCTTTCTGTTCCATCGCTCCCTCTTCAGCCCCTCTACCTACAAAATCCTATGTTGAACCTTCATTTCCCCCTCTCTGCAACTCCCTTACTTTGTACCACCCAACCCTATCTTTTGATATCTCTTATATGTGAAACCCTTTTTCCAAACCCCTCTGCAAAACCCTCTATTTCCCTCCATATGACCCCCTTTCTGTTGGATTAATTAATGAAATCAAGAATATATATGTGTGTGTGTGTGTATGTGTGTGTAGGGTTCTATTCTGAAACACTGGTTGTATCTGATTGATTTTTACAGCAACAACTTTTGGTAAAAAATGTATGACAATGATTCACTATGTTTTTCAAAGACCCAAAATCTATTCAATTTAGTAGATGTATGATTTTTGTCTTGTTCATTAAAGTTTCAGTTTGAATTTCATGGTTGATTTGATTCGTTTTGTTGCTGGAATTAATGGCGAATGAATAGAAATTGTAATTTGGGTAAAAAATGAATATAATAAGATCGGTTTCTTGGGTTGTGTCTTTATTTAATTTCTCAGTGAAATATCTATGTCAATTCTAGAAAATATTCAAGATAAGTTAGGTTCTCTCCTTTAACTGGTTATATAGGCTTCACACATTCATTATTTCGGCTTCGAACCTCTAAATCATTTGGATTCACACATTCATTATTCTATCTATTATTGGTTCATCCTTTATGAACACTTTTTGCTTTGTTCTCTATAAAATTTTAATTATTCTATTCTTTATAAATTTTTACTCAATTATTTGGTTTGTACTGTATTAAATTATCAACTAATGATTGAGAAAAGGAGTCACCATGTCCCACCCCATAAGATTTTCCTCAAAAGTGTTGCTTTTGGCATTTTCAATTAAATGCTTCAGGAATACAGATGAGATGTATGTTGCATTAAAAGCCTTCATAAAAGCAGATGGCAGCACACTAGAAGTAGAAGCAACACTCTTGCAAACACCATGCAAGGTTTTGCAAGGTGCCTTGTGTAATAGTTGTTCTGTGTTGCACAAGGAAAGAGTATTCTGTAAAGAATTATTTATTACACAATTTATTTTCTTTCTTTGGTTCCAATACACAAAGTTTTTAGTTTTGGACTATTGTGTGTGGTAGTATAGGAATCAAACTGGAGTGTTCACAAAAAAATGAACTAAAACTTGAAACAATAAAACAAAATGGTTCCCAAGTGTATTCTTTTCTAGTATTGAAATTGTTAGTATATTCTACTATTAGTATATATTAGTGTCTGTGCTTGTAATGATGTTAGCTTTAGCTTTAATGCCTTAATAATGTTAGGTAATAATAATGCTGCTTTCGGTTGCTTTAAGATAGTGCAGATAGTGCAATGCATCCTTTTGTCTGTAAATTTCTCCTATATAAGGAGCCCCTCACCATTTGTAATATATAACATCAATCATAATACACACAATTTATTCTCTCTCTATCAATTTATCTTTCATGGTATCAGAGCCAGGTTAAGAACTTGGTAATTCCACTTCACCGGCGGGCGGCAGCCTCGCCTTGGCCGTCCGCCGGACAAATCCAAATTTTCTAATTTCTCTCTCTGCAGACAGCTCTATTTCCCTTCTCACTGACCACGGCTCTGCTTCATCTTCTCAGCCACCACCTCTGCACCGATCCACCTGCACTGCCACGGGTGATAGAGAGAGGGCCATTGTCAATCTTTCTCTCTCTCTCTCTAGTTGATGGAGGACACAATGCTGGTTCTATCATTAGAACCACTACTAAACACTGTCATCTTCTTTATCTCACTTGTCAAATCATCAATTCCCACCTCTTCCACCTTCAAGTTTAGGCCAGAAGACCTTGCACGATCACAGAGTTGCCTCTTTGTTTTCTCAAAACTCCAGTGTACTGGAGCATCACCAGAGTCATCCCTTGTTTTGATTGATGTCAACTTCAATGCCTTTTGTAGACGAGCAACAGCCTCGATCATTGGAGGCCATTGAATCCCTTCCCTCATATTGAAGTCTACAATATGTACTGTCTCTGCGTCGTCTGGGATAGCCTCCAGGATAGCCAAGTTCGCTGTGAAGTGAGCAAACCTCCCATATGGGAAGATTTGGTAGAATGCCTTGAATGCTGCCTCGAAGTTCTTGCTTGACTTTTCTCTTAGATACTCTCCTTGATTTTCCTCGGATTGGAATAAGTTGAATGCAAGTCGTTCCAAAGTTTCACCAATTGGACTGACTTTCTCAGTTATGGAGGATGAGTCACTGTTGCTGCTATTTCTACAGACACTGTCACGCTGTGACCCAACCGTGATAGACCAGAGACCAAACCCTCCATCTCCAACCTTCATTTCTCTCTCTCATCCCCTTTTCTGTCATCTTCGTCTCTCATGCTTGTATCGACGCCGTCGCGACTCTATTGCCTCCATGATATTCAGATCTCTCACCATGGTGGTTGTCGATCTATCTGCAATCGTACCACCAAATTTGTGCCATCTTCGTCGCTCATGCTTGTATCGACGCCGTCGCGACTCTATTGCCTCCATGATATTCAGATCTCTCACCATGGTGGTTGTCGATCTATCTGCAATCGTACCACCAAATTTGTGCCAGCTCGACCTCTCCGTAGAGCTCTTTGCCGAACACTAGCCGAAGATTGAATCGATCTTCTCGTTCGAATCAACCTCTACCGTTTAATTCGAACATCAGACTATCCTCCGCCGTTGAAATCATCATTGCAGGAGTCTTACGTCGATACATCAGAGTTCGACGATTCTCCGACATCAGCGATATCTCGCTGATTCACGTGGCTTAATTTTGTTCTCCTCTGCAAACTCGATGATAAAGCAACAGACCACTACAACCGAGCTCTCTCTCTCTACTCAAGGACACCAACCACTATGTCTACTTTCCAACCCATCACCCACCACCTTTTGCACACCCATACCCCTTTTTTATTTTTAAACCAATCTCCACCAGCACAAAACATGCTCATATGCATACCCAGCTCTCTCTCCACTTTATCACATGGGCTTGTCTCCTCTCTCTTCTCCTATCACGTTTGATTTCAAAATCAATTATTTTTATTTGTTTTCTCCAAACTACTTTTACACTCTTTTAAATATCCACATTTATTTTTCTTTCCCATCATTTCTTTTAAATTTTTCTTTCCACCACTCTCTTTTAATATTTCTCTTTAGCAACTGCATTACTGAATGATGGCTGATTTTATTCCAAAAAATAAATAAAAAATAAATAAATAAAAAAATCCATTCACAACCAACTCGTTTTTCATTCCACAAACTTGTCATTTCTTCATGCCGGGATCAACCTATTTCGATTCACAATTTTACACCACAACCGCAAAAAAAAAAAAAAAATCCCATCCCAAACACCGGCCTTACTTTTTTGCCCTCTTCCACTACTCTCTTCCTCTTACCTCGGTCTTTGGCGTCCCTTACAGCATGCCTCCGTTTCCACGTCGCCGAGCCCGTTCACTCCCCCTTGCTCTTCCACCGCAATATATGGCGGACCTCCGAATCGGAACGTAACGGTGGCCTTCCGCTTCAGCTCCTTATTTTCCGCCTTTAGCACACATATCTCTGCTCGCGCATCCTTATACATGCGCTGGAGCAGAGCCAGTTGGGCATTTAACTGCTACACCTCATTTGTTCTACTCTGAAGCCGGTGCGACAAGTTTGTGACCGCAGTCATGGTCTCCACACATGACTTCAATGTATACTGATTGGCTTCAACATCCGATTGCACTGTCATTATTTGCTCCACAGACCGCATAGAAAAGTTCAACGGAGCAAAACCTGAGGCGCTTGGTTGAGGTTCAAGGGCAACCGCACCGGTTATCTCTCTTGTGGACTCGTTGAGGTCTGGAAAGAGAGTGAGCAGACCACGGGAAGAAGAGGCCATGTTATGGGTTGCTGAGTGTTTCAGATGTTACAGAGTGTTTCAGGGTTCGCAGCTCTTAGAGAAAAGCTCTCAGAGAACGAAGAGGTTTCAACTGGTTTGTTATGCTTCCAAGCCTCAGGCTTCGCTTTGGTTTATATAGACAATGACGAAGAGGACGACACGACACTCTGTCGGTCACGTGCATCGCCGCGTGTCCGGCGCCCCTTTTGATGGCTCGCTGCTCGAAGATTTCTGTTGGGCACGCTTTTTGATGGCACGCCTTTTGATAGACTGGGCACGACTTTTGAGGGTGCGATATATATATCTTTTGGGCTCCCATGGTCTGACACGACCACACAGTGTCTGCTATATCGGTCCGGCATGACCTTGTAAACTGTCCTTACATTGATTCCGGTCAGCTTCTACAACGGTCCGGCATGACCCCATAAACTGTCCCGACATTGATTCCGGTTAGCTTCTACAACGGTCCGGCATGACCCCGTAAACTGTCCCGACATTGATTCCGGTTAGCTCCTACAACGGTCTGACACAACCATACAGTGTCTTCACCAACGGTTCTGATACGACCATACAGTGTCTCCTATCCTATTTTATTTTTCAATTTATTTTTTTGTTTTGTTACTCTCTCCAAACTCAAGTTGATTTGTGCTTATCCTCCTTGAGTTTGAGGGGGGCTGTTAGTATATTCTACTATTAGTATATATTAGTGCCTGTGCTTGTAATGATGTTAGCTTTAGCTTTAATGCCTTAATAATGTTAGGTAATGATAATGCTGCTTTCGGTTGCTTTAAGATAGTGCAGATAGTGCAATGCATCCTTTTGTCTGTAAACTTCTCCTATATAAGGAGCCCCTCACCATTTGTAATATATAACATCAATCATAATACATACAATTTACTCTCTCTCTATCAATTTATCTTTCAGAAATCTCTTCAGCCCTAGGGTTTTGTTTGTTCTGTTGTTGGTTTTCTTTGGTTTTATTTCTTTGTTGTTGTTTTGCTGGTTGTCGCTTTGGGCTGCACATGATTAACCTTTCTCTTGGGTGCCAACCTAGTTGGAATCCATTGATTATGTGATGATGCATTTTTTTCCCAAAGTTCTTTTCTTGTACCCTTCTCTTTTATTCTCTTTTATTAATAAAATCATTTTCTTTGCCGATCTCAAAAAAAAAAAAAAAAAAAATTTGAGAAAGAAGTTGTTATTTAAAAATGTGCCAAAATAGTTCTGAACTATATCTTTCTATTATGGTTTGCTAATTGGGTTGTCTCTTGGATGCCTACTATTATATTCTAATTTTTCTATGTTCCTCAAACTCAATAAAGTCTTCTGAATCAGGTGAAAGGGAATTAAAGAGAAATCTCCCAACCAATTAGACTAAATCAAATAATAGTATACTAGATAAAGAAATGATCAACCCTTGCAAGGAGTAAGGACCCTGTGAATTATGTTAATTAGTGAAATAACTAAAAAATAATCAATTCCAATATTTCACAAGATGAGTCTCTATAGTGGAAATGGAGTTCACGAGCACAGTGACAACTGAATGAGACCAAAAAAATGACAATTTTGGTTTCCTTACGACTGCTTCATAGCTGCAACTCAAGCTTGGTCTACTTATTAATTTGGGTAAATTACACTGACACCCTCTGAAATTTATGTTTATTACAATTCCTCCTCTCACCTCTTGGGAATTACATCTCCCCTGAGGTTTAAAGTTTCATTATAGATTCCCCCCTCAGTAATTTAATTTTTTTAAATACCAATTTTGCCCTCATTGGGTAAATTACCTCGACACCCTCACATTTTAGAAATTACAATCCCCTCCCTACGGTTTAAAGTAGCATTATCAATTGTCCCCTCGGTTAGTATTAGTTGGAAAAAAAATTCATTGAAAAAAAAATTCATTGGGAAAAAAAATTATTTGAAAAAAAAATTAATTGAAAATTTTTTTTGTTTATAATTTTTTTTAATTTTTGTTTTAAAAACCAACGTAAACTCATTTTTTGAATTTACGTTTTTTTCTCAAATTTGCAAACTAAGACAACTATTTATAAACCGAAACAATTATCAAGTAAGTTTTTATGACATTTTTAAAAAATTTTGTAAATATAAATTGAAAACTGAAAACGAAATGATAACCAAATAGGCCTCAGATGATAAAAATGTCCTAAAATTAACAAATAATTAAATAAGTTACTAACGTAAGAAATGACTTATCAAAAGATTTTTAGGCTATGTATAGTTTGATTTTTAGAATTTTTTTTTTAAAATTAAAAATTAATTTGGTTAAGAAATAAAAAATAAAAAATAACTATCATTTAAGGGTAAAAAATAATTATCATTTTAACTTTTGGGCAGATTATATACATACGTAAGGCTGTTTCAATTTAATTTGTAAAAAATTATTTCTAACCACTCAAAAGATAAAAATTATATAAAAATGATAATTATTTTTTATTTTTTTCTTAACCAGATTAATTTTTAATTAATTTTTTTTTTCTAAAAATCAAACTATATATAGCTTTAGAATCTTTTGATAAGTCATTTCTTACCTTGATAACTTATTTAATTATTTTTAATTTTACGACATTTTTACCATCTGAAGCTTATTTGGTAACCATTTCGTTTTCAGTTTTCAATTTATATTTACAAAAATTTTAAAAACTGTCATAAAAACCTGTTTGATAATTTTTTTGGTTTATAAATGGTTGTCTCAGTTTGTAAATTTGAGGAAAAACGTAAATTCAAAAAATGAATTTATGTTGGTTTTTAAACAGAAATTTAAAAATTTTACTAACAAAATTTTTTTTCAATTTAATTTTTTTTCTAATTAATTTTTTTTTTCAATGAATTTTTTTTTCCAACTAATACTAACCGAGCGGGCAATTGGTAATACTACTTTAAACCTTAGGGAGGGGATTGTAATTTCTAAAATGTGAGGGGTGTCAATATAATTTACCCAGTGAGGGCAAAATTGGTATTTAAAAAAATTAAATTGCTGAGGGAGAATTTGTAATGAAACTTTAAATCTTAGGGGGGAGATGTAATTTCCAAAAGGTGAGGGATGAACTGTAATAAACATAAACCTCAAGGGGTGTCAGTGTAATTTACCCTATTGATTTTGATTTCTCCAGTCTTGCTATTATTGTCAGTAATGTTCCCAATAATCATATTAATTTGCCACATTTTAATTTGGTTGTCTTTAATGAAATTTGTAATGAATTGCAATCGAATCTGATATGTTTTATATGCCAAAATCACATGCATGTTTGATATTTTCTAAATTTTGTAAACACTACCATAATGTTTACCTTATTGTCTATAGATGGATCATCAACAAAATGCGTATTACACCAACTTGATGAATGATGGAACTGACTATGAATTTGTGGATGAACTTCTTGACCAAGGAGATCAATTTTCTCCAATCTCCCTTCAAATAAAAACCACCAAGAAATCATAACGAGGTGGCAACTTTACTACAAAAGAAAACAACATGATCATATCGGCTTGGCTTAACATTAGCTTAGATCCGGTACAAGGAAATGAACAAAAATCAAAGGCGTATTGGTTAAGAGTATTGGAATACTTCTACCAGTTCAAAACATTTTCATCCAGTCGTAGTCAAACTTCTTTGATGAATCGTTGGTCAGCAATTCAACTTGCCACAAATGAGTTTTGTGGGTGCTTTGTTCATATCTAAAGGTTGAATCAAAGTGGTTTGATTGAGAAAGATAAGATATTAATGCCTTTCGAGATTTTTATACATTATCATTGAACTTGTTTGATTACAGAATAATTAGTGCTCTTTTGTCTATTTTTTAGATTCGTGATATGAAGAAATTGTACAAAGAATTGTACAAATTATCATTTCCATTTGAACATTGTTGGCATGAGTTAAGAGATTAACCAAAATGGTGAAAGGAATATAGCATAAAGAAACAAAAACCAAAAAAAATGGCAACACCCTACATCTGTTCTCCTTGTACGCCGGATTCAATCAATTTAAGGGACAAAGATGCGTTGCGTAATGACTATGAAGACTTGGAAAGACCACCACATAAGAAAGCTGAAAAGGATCGTCTGAATAAAAGAAAGAGTAAAGATTGTGGAAATGACAGAGGAGGGTCGCTTATTGCGATATTATTAGAAGAGTTAAATGAAGATAAAAAGAAAATGACTGACAAGAAAATAGAAATGTATGAAAGGTGTAGGAACAATCTTCTGTGTAAAATAAATAACTTGAAACCAAATCAAACAAATAAAAATAAATTACTTACAGAATTTACTTACCGAAATAAATAAGTACAAAATTGATCAAGTCGAGCGTGTGACACTTTGTCCTTAAGATGGATTCGCCCCACTTCGGTGCTTACAGATAAATGACGTTTATCTCCTAGGATACAATGATCTACATAGATTGTAGTAGCACTCCAAACAATCTGTACGGCGAACTAGAACCTGTGTTCTATACTCTCATAATTTTTTCTCTAAAAAACTAGTATGAAGAACAATGCAAACAGAGAGCAAAACCGGGAAGAGAATTAATTTTCTGGATGAACAAACTACTAGAATGATCCTGCATTTATAGGCAAACTGGTGACCCTTTGGAAGGGCCGAACATGTAGGTTTTCAAACTGAACAGGTATGGTTCAAACTAAACAAGTATGGTTTGAAATTGAACCTGTTCAGTGCACAGTTTGAATCTGTCTGCTGGACTGCTGGAAATTGTATCGGAGGAGGCACTATTTTGGACAGAAAATTGAATTCAAATTTGGCGCAAAATTTGAATTAATTTCATTTGGAAAAAATTCTAATAAATTTTGTCTAAAAACTTAATATTAGGACTGATTCGACCCACAACCCACAACCCATAACCCACACTTGCGCTCGGCACGGCTCGACTTAGTCGGCTGGTCGGACGGATGGACGGCGGCGGCGTGTGCGCGTGTGTGGTGGTTTGAGCCAAACTCCACCTTGTTCATAACTCCTCCCTTTTACAAACTTGGGGTGCCCCTTGGGGCCTAACCCAAGTTTGCCCACCTAGAGCTTATATACACATACAAGCTCTCTTAAAGTTTTAATATGGGACAACTATTTAAAGGAAACCCACTTTTGACTCTTTAATTTCCCATTCCACGAACTCAAAAATGACATCAACTTTTCATTCACCCATAAATGGTTTTAACGAACTGTTTGCACTGTGTGACTTGCCATGCGGCAAGGAACATGTCACCTCTTTGGACCCATCCCAAAAAACATGTGAGCCTCACTCAAATTTGGGCTCAAAGTTAGCCCAAAATAAGCCTATAAACCATAATTTCCAACAATCTTTCACATGAATGGAATTTGACGGAGAGAAAATGCAACAACATGATCTAATAACAGAGAGTACAAAAATTGAAAAAATTCTGCAAATGATAGGTAACTTTTGGCTTTGAACCTTTCCTTGTGAGACACTATCAGATTTACTAGCTAATTAGTGAACATGATGTCTTGAACTGTTCAGCCATTTGTGTAAACCAAGACAATAGAACTCACATAGTATATCATCGGATACAGTTTAGTTCTCACTATTGTGTTCATTTTGGCTTTGAACAACTTGGTCTTTCATGAGTGCTCTAAAGAATTGTAGCCTTTTACAAATTTCATAAAACTGGCCTAGTTCACACTTACATAAGTGATTCTTATGAAGAGTATCCTGCCATACTCCACTAGATATTCCTAGATATAAGAATCATTAAAAGTATTACTTAACCTAAAACACTGAAGACATCATTATTTTATCATAGAAATGGGTAGGAGTTTGACTCCCCAATGATCCTTAAGAGTCACACACAACTTGGTTGTCCCTTTGAACCTAGATCTTGGGATTTCCAGTCAACTAGGTTGGGTAGCCGTTGTGGTAATTCTTATTTAATAGGCTTAAGTCCCATTTCCCTCGATGAATTCTCAGCTAAACTCTCTTGCTAACCCTTTGGTTAGTGGATCCGCTATGTTGTCTTTAGACTTCACATATTTATTGGAAATAACTCCATTAGAGAGTAGTTATCTCACGGTGTTATGTCGACGACGAATGTGTCACGACTTACCGTTATACATATGACTCTGTGCTCTACCAATTGTTGATTGACTATCACAATGTATGCATATAGCATGCACCGATTTTGGCCACATTGGAATATCTTCAAGGAAGTGGCGAAGCCATTCTGCTTCTTTCCCAGCTTTATTTAAAGCTATAAATTCTGATTCCTTAGTAGACCTAGCAATGCAAGTTTGTTTGGAAGATTTCCAAAATACAACCGCACTATCAAGAGTAAAAATATACCCACTAGTGGATTTTGAGTCTCTAGTATCCGATATTCAGTTTGCATCACAGTATCCTTCAAGTACTGCTGGATATCTAGTATAATTTAGCTCAATGTCACGAGTAAATCTGAGGTATCTCAGAACCCTTATAATAGCTTTCCAGTGTCCTATTCCTGGATTACTCGTATATCATCGTAATTTACTTACTGCATAGGTTATATCTGGGCGAGTGCAGTTCATTAAGTACATTAAGTTTCCACTAATTTGGACATACTCTAATTGAGAAATACTTTCCTGTACATTTTTAGAAAGAAACAAGGTGTTCTGGAAAGATGATCATCATCTTTGCTAAATTTGTCAAGTATTTTCTCAATATAATGTGATTGTGACAAAGCATAACCTTCTGATGTTTTTGTAATTTTCATACCAAGTATTATCTCAACAATGCTTATGTCTTTCATGTCAAAATGTTTATTCAACATTTTTTTGGTAGTTTTAATCATATCATTATTATTATCTATGATGAGTATATAATCCACATAAAGACATACTATAACATATTTGTCATATTCATTAATTTTGAATCCATTTGACATCACTACCTTGTCAAATTTCTTATACCATTGCTTTGGCGCTTGTTTTAAACCATATAATGATTTAAGTAATTTACACATTTTTTTTCTTTTCCTAGAATAGAAAATCCTTCTAGTTGTTCCATGTAAATTTCTTCATTTAACTCACCATTTAAGAAAGCTATTTTCACATCAATTTGATGAATTTCTAGATTCTTCAAAGATGCAATGGCAATTAGTATTCTAATGGACGTTATTCTAGTAACTGGTCAGTACGTGTCAAAGTAATCAAGACTTTCTTTTTGTCTATATCCTTTGGCCACAAGTCTTGCCTTGTATTTGTCAATTGATCTATCCGCTTTCATTTTTTTTTTTTTGAAAATCCACTTGTACTGAAAAGATTTACAACTTGGAGGCAAATCCACCAATTCCCAAGTGTGATTTTACAAGATGGATTCAACTTCACTATTTACAACCTCTTTCTAAAAAGGAGCTTCAGAACTGGACATAGCTTCTTTGAAAGTTAAAGGCTCATTTTCTAACAAAAATGTTAGAAAATCTGGACTAAAAGATTTTGAGGTTCTAACATGTTTACTACGCCTAGGTTCCTCTTCCTCATTTTGATCTATCTCTTGCTCTTGCTCTTGTTCTTAATCTTGTTCTTGGTCATGACTAGTAATAGCATCATAAGATCTTTATTAGTACTAGTCTCTTGTCTAGTCTTATTTGGAAATATATGTTCAAACAATGATGCATTCCGAGATTCAATAATAGTATTTACATACATTTCGGAATGTTATGACTTACGAGTCAAAAACCGATATGCACTACTATTTTAGCATAACCAATGAATATGAAATTAATAGTTTTAGGACCTATATTAGTCTTTTTAGGACTAGGAATAGCTACTTTAGCAAAATACCCCCACACTTTTAAGTATTTGTAGGATGGTACTCCCCCATGCCACATTTCATAAAGTGTTTGATTCACTTTCTTTCGGGTACTTTATTAAGAATATAATTTGTAGAAAGTATTGCTTCCCCCTACAAGTTTTGAGATAATCCAGAACTTATTAACATGACCTTCATCATTTCTTTTAAAGTCCTATTTTTTCTTTCAGCAATTCCATTTTGCTGAGGTGAGTAAGGGGCAGTGGTTTGATGAATTATTTTATGTTCTTTACAAAACTCACCAAAAGGTGATTCATATTCATCACCTCTATCACTTCTTAATTTTTTAAATTTTCTTACCAAGTTGATTTTCAACTTCATTCTTATATTGAATGAAAGTTTCCAAAACTTTATCCTTGGTTCGAATTAAATAAATATAACTATATCTAGTATAGTAATCTATGAAAGTGATAAAATATTTTTTCCCACCTCTAGTTTGAATTGATTTAAAATCACAAATGTCATTATGAATTAATTCAAGTAGTTTCATACTTTTTTCAATTGAATAAACGGAGTTTTATTTATTTTTGCCTCAACAAAAATTTCACATTTATGATTTAGATCAATTTCAAATTTAGCTAAACATTCCATATTAATTAATCTATACAAAGATCCATAATTAACATGTCTTAGTCTACCATGCCACAAATTTGAAGACTCAAGTAAGTAAGAAGAAGATATATTTTTATTAATAATAGAGGGTATAACAGTCATTACATTTATTTTGAAAAGGCCATCAGACATGTAACCTTTTCCTACATACATCCCGTTTTTGGTAAGTACAAATTTGTCACTTTCAAAAATTAGCCTAAACCCATTTTTACTCAATAGAGATTCGGAGACTAGATTCTTGCGAATGTTCGGTACATGCAGCACATTGTTAAGAGTGAGCTCCTTTCTAGATGTCATCTTCAGAATAATCTTTCCTTGTCCTTCAACTTTAGAAGTCGAAGAGTTGCCCATGAAAAATTGTTCGCCGTTGTCCACCACAAAATAGGATGTGAACATCTTTTTGTCAGCACAGATATAGCGAGTAGTACCAGTGTCCACCCACCATTCTTTAGGATTTCCGACAAGGTTTGCCTCGGAAACAATTGCAGAAAGATTTAGGTCATCTACACCATTGGAAATTTTGTTCACTTTGGTCATATTAGCTTGAGTGGGCTTTTTACTTGATCTTCCTTTGCCTTTGCGTTTGCTATGGCAATCGTTGGCCCAATCTCCCTCTTTGCACAGATGTAACATTTGTCATTGAACTTGTACTTCTTAGTTTCCCCTCCTTTAGAGCCTTGTGAGGAACTTTCTCTAGAATACTTCCGGTTTTTTTTTACTTTTGGTGCATGTTCCACCACATTTGCTTTAGACTCCATTAGATGCTAACCAGCTCGCTTCTCAGAATTATGGTTATCCTCCTCAATCCTCAAATGCACAATCAATTCTTCCATAGTCATTTCTTTGTGCTTGTGTTTGAGGTAGTTTTTGAATTCCTTCCAGCCTTGTGGTAATTTTTCAATTAAGGTAGCAACTTGGAAGGATTCACTGAGAGACATGCCTTCATGCAAAATAAGTTGGAGATCTTGAACTTGGCTGATTACAGTCTTAGAATCAACTATCACAAAATTTAAGAATTTGCCAACCACAAATTTCTTTGAGCCAACATCTTCAGTTTTGTACTTTTCTCCAAAGAGTCCCAAAGTTCATTTGCTATCTTGATAGGGTTGTAGATGTTGTATAATGTGTTATCAAGTCCGTTCAAGATGTAGTTTCGGCAAAGGAAATCAACATGTTTCTAGGACCGCAACAACCATTTGTCGGTCGGTTTCATCATTTTTCAAAGTAGGAGCATTCTTACGAAGAAAACGTGCTAAGTTGAGAGTAGTAAGATAAAACAGTATTTTCTACTACCATCTTTTAAAATCAGTTCTTAAGAACTTTTCTGGCTTTTCACCGTGATTGACTGGTATAGTCACAACAGGTGGAGGGTTAGAACAACTGCAGTCACCATACCAGTACTAATTTGCACATTAGTCTGACTAGTTTCAATAGCCATGAATTCTAATTTATAAAACAGAATTAGAATTAGAATTTTTTGTACTACATAGAAAATTAAATCATAAATACATAATTTAATTCTATAAAAATAAAAGAAACAAGAATTATAACTTTTATTTCCAATTAATTTGAAAATAAAATTTTATTTAAACAAATTAATTCCATACAGGGAAAAAAATTCAGTAACACTTCCAAAAATTAAAATACTGAAAACAAAATTTTAATTAATGAAAACTCAGAAATTATTTCTAAAAACCAAAATTAATTACTGACCAACTTCACAAATGAATATTCTGAAATTGTTAATGATAGCGAGTATATTACTATTAGTTGTCAAAGAAAATAAACAGTATATTATTACTATTTGTCAAACAATATATTACTACTATTTGTGTTTTCTAACTAGAATATTACTTTGTAAAACCACAGAAAATAATTTCTATAAGAAGAAGAAAGGAAGAAAAGGAAACAAACGAAATTTTTTGTATAAACAGAATAATTCGAATTTGTTTTACGATTGTAGGAACAATTTTCTGTGTAAAATAAATAACTTGAAACTAAATCAAACAAACAAAAATAAATTGCGTACAGAATTTATTTACCGAAATAAATAAGTACAAATTGATCAAGTCGAGTGTGCGACACTCTATCCTTAAGATAAATTTGCCCCACTTCAGTGTTTACGGATAAATGTTGTCTATTTCCTAGGATACAATGATCTACATAGATTGTAGTAGCACTCCAAACAATCAGTACGGCGAACTAGAACTTATGTTCTATACTCTCAGAATTTGTTATCTAAAAAACTATTATGAAGAACAATACAAATAGAGAGAAAAATGGGAAAAGAATTAATTTTCTAGATGAACAAACTGCTGGAATGATCTTGTATTTATAGGCAAACTGGTGGCCCTTTGGAAGGGCCGAACAGGTAGGTTTTCAAACTGAACAAGTATGGTTTGAAATTGAATCTATTCGGTGCACAGTTTGAATCTGTTTGCTGGCTGTTGGAAATTGGACTCGAGGAGGCACTGTTTTGGATAGAAAATTGAATTCAAATTTGGCACAAAATTTGAATTAATTTCATTAAAAAAAAAATAATTTTCCCACACGAATTTTTGAAAAAAATTCAAATAAATTTTGTCCAAAAAAGTTAATATTAGGACTGACCGACCCACATTAGACGGCCGGCGGTGGTGGCGTGCGTGTGTGGTGGTTTGAGCCAAAGTCCACTTTGTCCATAACTCATTTTTTCTACAAACTTGGGGTGCCCCTTGGGGCCCAACCCATGTTTGTCCACCCAGAGCTTATATACACACACAAGCTCTCTTAAAGTTTCAATATGGGACAACTATTTAAAGGAAACCCACTTTTGACTCTTTAATTTTCCATTCCACGAATCCGAAAATGACGTCAACTCCCATTCACCCATAAATGATTTTGACAAACCGTTTGCACCGTGTGACTTGCCATGCGGCAAGGAACACGTCACCTCTTTGGATCCATCCCAAAAGACGTGTGGGCCCTACTCAAATTTGGGCTCAAAGTTAGCCCAAAATAAGCCTATAAAATCATAATTTCCAACAAAAGGTCCTATCTTCAAGAGTAAGAAAAGATTGATAATGAGAAAGAAATGATTGTTCATGAGAAAGAGAAGGCATGAATGAAACAATTGGAGGAAGAGCGAATAATGTCATTGGATATGAGTGCGATGCCTCTATTGCAAGCAGAATATATTCATCGCTACCAAATGGAAATTCTCCAAAAAAAGATTTAGTTGTTGTTGGAACTATGTTTTTGACTTGTTTTATAGTTGGGTTGTTGGATTTACTTTATGTTAGAACTAGTTACTTTATGTTAAAACTATGTTGGAACTAATTTTTAAATGCTTGAACTAGTAGTAATTTAATTACTAGGTTGAATTCTTGTTCAATGCTTGTTGAGATGCTCCATGGATGTAAATGCTTCTCGAATGCTTCATGTATGATGGGCAGATTTGCTAGTTACAGATTTATGGTCTGTGTGGAAAGCAAGAAATGATTGTAAATTTAATGGGGCTTAATTTGATTGGGTCAATCTGTGCTAACTCGTTAAACTTCGAGTTGCTCTGTGGCTCAAGTGTAACTTTGGTAGTGTTGATGTCTTAGTTGATGATATTATCTTCATGATGCAATCTTGCGGGGATGCTAGAGCACAACTTGTTGCATGAATGATTGTTAGGAAATGAAGTGGCGTCTCATTTGAAGACTCGTGGGATTTGGTTTGTTGGTCTGTTGCTTGCTGTTGATGTTTTTGTTTTGTAGATTTCTAAAATTGGGGAATGAATTGTTGATGCTATATGGATTGCCTTGATGCATTTTATTAGGTATCTTTTGGCAATGGAGTGTAGTATTGGTTGTAGTGCTACTCTGCTCTGTTGCTTTGTTCATATTGTTATGATTGATTTTGTTTTATTTTGTTTTGACTTCAATCATAAGCAATATGGAAATTTAGAAGGTCTTTTGCAGAATAGAGTTAATTTGTAGTTAAAATTCCATAATTAAACTAAGATTTTATCCGAAATTTATTTATTTATTGAAGATGCGTGGTCATTGTTAGAATATAATATGTAAAGTGCTGCTTTAATAATTAGGTTAGTATAATAATTAGTATGTTTTAATAATTCTGTTTTCTCTTTTGGCTTGTAAGCTTGTAACTCCTCTATATAGAGGAGCTAACCCATAACATTCAATCTATCAATTGAATAGATACAATTTATTCTCTGTGTTTCTTTCTTTATACATTGAATTTATCATGGTATCAAAGCTAGGTTAATAACCTACTTCACCGGCGGGCAGCAGTCTTGTCTTGGCCGCTCGCCGGACCTCTACCCATACCTTCACTCCGCTGTCACAAATTATTCTTCTTAATCTTGATCTTGTTGTTGCTGCTGCTACAGTAGTTTCTAACAAATTCCATGGCAGAACTTCACTTTCAAGATCAGAGCATCATCACCATCATCCATCTTGAACAACTCTGGGTCGGACCCCGCCAGCGAGACTGCCGCCGCTATGGCCACTGCCTCTGTCGTCTTCTGCCACCACAGACCCACCAGCTTCTCGATTCCTCCGCCGTGCACGGCGTCACCAAGTTCTCCAATCTCACTCCGGCAATAGGAATCCATCGCCGCCATCGCTTCATCGACTTTGGAACACGACGGCCCTACGGCATTGCCGCCATCATCAGCCCACGCAATCGCCGGCAACGACGATGCCTTGAGTGAGATCCTCCTTCGCACCCCTGTGAAGTCTCTGGTTTTGTTGCTGCATGTTGGCACAAATGATCATTCTAGTTGAACCATCAATGGAGTCACCACCACAAGCTGGACTCAGCCTCAACATCGTCTCTCAGAAATTAATCAACCCATTTCTTGGCTCAACATCAAGTGCAGAGAGCTTTCCACGAACAGTGGTTCGTTCCAGCACACTTGGCTCATCATCAACGATGGTCTCCACTGTCTCGAGCTCTCCATTTTGGACAGCACTAAAGAAGCTATTGTGATGGGATTCTCTGCAACTCAGTCCTTGACCCATACACGTGCCTGCATGAACGTGCGCTTCATCTCTGCAGCATGTGCGCTCCTCAATAAATTATTCTTCTTTCCCATAAATCTCACCAACCTTGTCTCCACTATCTTCTTTCCCACAAATCCCACCAAACTTTTTCAGGGGACAAAGCATATATATATTTTATTATTACAATATATTACCCACACTATTATCCTCCACTCACCCTGTATCTACTGATTCATCAATATATATATATACTGATTTTTCACAAACCTTTATTTTATTTTATTTTTATTTTTTCTATCTTTCTTTTTCATCAATATTTCATTATTCTACAACTCAGTTGGTGAGCATCATCCTTTTTCATTCTCTTATTATTTTATTTTATTTTTATTCCAATACAAAAAAAAAAGTTCCATTCACAACCAACTCGTTTTCATTCCACAAACTTGTCATTTCTTCATGTCGAGGATCTACCCCGATCACAGTTCTTAATTCAAAAAAAAAAAAAAAAAAACAAAACAAAAATTACAAAAACAAAACACAACAAAACCACCTCAAACAAACTACCTCCCTCACACAGGATGGATTTTTCTTTTCCTTTCTCTACTCTGTTGCTACAGGTTTCTTCTTCTTACTTTTATCTTGGGTGTCCCGTGACAGCCCGGTCTCAGTACTTCCTAATCCACCGAGCACGTTCACTCCCCGCTGCTCGTCCACCGCAACATATGGCAGACCTCCAAATCGGAACATAACGGTGGCCTTCCGCTTCAGCTCCTTGTTTTCTGCCTTCAGCACACATATCTCTGCTCGCGCATCCTTATACATGCGCTTGAGCAGAGCCAGTTGGGCATTTAACTGCTGCACCTCATTTGTCCTACTCTGAAGCCGGTGCGACAAGTTTGTGATTGCAGTCATGGTCTCCACACATGACTTTAAGCATACTGATTGGCCTCAATATCCGATTGCGCTGCCATTATTTGCTCCACAGACCGTATAGGAAAGTTCAACGAAGCAAAACCAGGGGCGCTTGGTTGAGGTTCAAGGGCAACCGCACCGGTTATCTCTCTTGTGGACTCGTTGAGGTTTGGAAAGAGAGTGAGCAGACCACGGGAAGAAGAGGCCATGTTCTAGGTTGCTGAGCGTTTCATAGAAACAGCGATTTTAGACTGGTAATGTCAGAAAGGGTTGGTTATAGAGTGTTTCAGAACGAAGATGTTCAGAGGTTTCAAACTAGTTTGGTTTGCACAGCCTCCGCCTCGGTTTATATAGACAATGACGAAGAGGCCGACACAACGCTCTGTTAATCACATACATCACCGCGTGTCCAGCGCAACTTTTGATGGCTCGCCGCTCGACGATTTCTATCGGGCACAACTTTTGATGAAGTGGGAGCGCCTTTTGAGGGCGCAACTTTTGAGGGCTCGATATATATATATGTATATATATTTGGGCAGCCTATATACACAATCATACAGTGTATTCTACATCGGTCCGGCATGACCTCATAAATTGTCCCGACATTGATTCTGGTTAGCTTCTACATCAGTCCGACATGACCTCGTAAACTGTCCCGACATTGATTCGGGTTAGCTTCTACAACGGTCCAGCATGATCCCATAAACTGTCCCGATATTGATTCCGGTTAGCTCCTACAACGGTTCGACACGACCATACAATGTCTTCTATATCGGTCCGACACGAGCCATACAGTGACTTCTACATCGGTCTGCTACAACCATACAATGTCTTCCACACCGGTCTGACACGACCATACAGTGTCTCCTATCATATTTTATTTTATTTTCTTTTTCTGTTTTGTTATTCTCTCCAAACTCAAGTTGGTTGGTTCCTATCCTCTTTGAGTTTGAGGGGGGCTGTTAGAATATAATATGTAAAGTGCTGCTTTAATAATTAGGTTAGTATAATAATTAGTATGCTTTAATAATTCTGTTTTCTCTTTTGGCTTGTAAGCTTGTAACTCCTCTATATAAAGGAGCTAACCCATAACATTCAATCTATCAATTGAATAGATACAATTTATTCTCTGTATTTCTTTCTTTATACATTGAATTTATCAGTCATAAATTAGAATTATTAAACTAGTATCTCAAATTAAATTAGTTTCTTTTATTTGAGAGTTCATTTTATAATTCGCTGGTCCAATCTTTTAAAAACATATTCAAAGCACACAAACTTGTGTACATATTAATTTTTATACACAATATTTAATAATATATATTTTTAGATATGTTAAAAAATATTAAATATTTTTTTTCATATATGTTAAAAAAATATTATCACAAATGCCACACTGACAACTATGTCAACACTTAGTGCGAATGTGGCATTCCATGAAAAATGTAGTAATATATAACATTTATTGTTTTAAAAATTGGTTAAGTTAAAACAAAGAGTATGGTTAGAGCACGCAATAGTTAAAGTAATTAGGTAAAATAAAAATTGTATTTTTTTTAGTACTTTAACTAGTGAAAAATTGAGAGTGTGGTTGGAATTGCTCTAAGAGATGACGGCCTATTTGTGTATCATGGTTACTATAATTAAATAAATACAATTATATATATCTTTGACAAAAATAAAAAAATTTAAAAAAAAACTTTTGATCATTATGCTTTTAGTTTGCCCAATGCACATAACAACTTGTTCCTCAGTAGTTGAATTTGACCATGGATCCTACGGAGTAGTTGAACATTGGCTTATCTATCTATGTAATTATTAAATGAAAGCTGAATTTGGTATGTCTTCTACTTATGCCATGTGTCTATTTTCTAGAGGAAACAAAAAAAATTTAGATAGCTGGAAGAAGTAAGATTTGAACCTTGGACCTTCGGCCATTAAAAAAGAGATTTTTGGCCATAACTTCTTCCTAGAGCCCGTTTTTCTTGAAAAGGACAAACTTTAATTTTTTGCTCATAAACTCCTCCAAAATAAAGAAGTCTTGTAAGAAGGACAAAAATTTTCAGATTTATATTTCATGTGACAAATTTACCCCTTCACACACACGCTATCTTTCTCCTCTTTCTCTCCATCAGTTTGTCATCTCTCTCTCAGCTCTTTCTTTCTCTATCTCTTTCTAAGAGTTCTCTCCGCTACCACCACCGCCGTCTACACCACTATCACCATCTCCACTACCACGACTACCATCGTTTCCATTACCTCCATCATCTCCACCAATATCGTCTCAACCACCGGCACTGTTCGTCACCGCCATTGCCACCACCCTTTCACCACCACCATCTTAACCACCAGCGCCATTCGATGCCACTGTACCATGGGCAACCACCATCGTCATTCTTAGCCTTCAAGACCTCAGATATGAGATTGACGACCTCAGATTTGAGATCTATCATCTCAGATCTATATTCTCTTCCTTCTTTTCTCTTCGTCTCCTTATCATGCTCTGTTTTTTCAGACAGTAAAATTTTACTCTAGTTTGAACCAGATCTAAGACAATATATATGCTCTCTCTTTCTCTCTATTTCTCTCTCTCTATCTCTCTATCTCTCTCTGTATATGTATATATTTTTATATTAGTGCTTTTTTTTTTTTGTTGTCAATATCAGTTTGACTATTGATTTTGAGATCTCAAACAAAAATGTTATTTTAGTACATTCAATATTGAAATAGTAAAATTTACTCTAATATAGTGTAAAATTTTACTTTGTGTAAGAGTAAAATTTTATTGCTAACTTTATTAATTCAATGTTTTGACTGATTTTTCATTTAATAGCTATATGAATATTGATAATAATTATAGTAAGTGTGATGGTTAGTGATAACAATGGCAAAAATTCACTATTTATATGTTTAAAATAAGTAGTAAAATTTTACTGTCTAAATTAACAAAGTAAAATTTTACTGTCTAATAGAGTAATATTTTACTATCACCAGAGAATCTTGCTGGAAAATTTTCGCCAACTGACACTGATTGTGGGAAAATTATCACCGGCTGGGGTAATCAACAGTGGCTGGCAGTGGTCAGCAGACAATGGATGGGGCAGTTGTGCTAATTTAAAAAAAATGATAGAAGTTGAGGGTATTATTGTCATATTTTTTAAATAATTTAAACTTTGTCCTTAATGAATTAAATGTTTTATCTTGTCCTATTGGCAATAAATTTTGAAATTGAGGGACTTATTACCAAAAACCCCATTAAAAAATAGTCTTACCACTTGAATGACACACAATATCTAATAAGTATTTTGTTTTATTTTTATTTATTTGAATTACACACATTATGTGTGTCAACCGATAGTAGCCATTAATCATTGGCTTCTAATAATCGTGCCATGAATGTTCAATTTGAATTTTTTTTAGGTTTTTATAATTGATAATCTTGTTTGACAAAACTTTTTTCAGTTGTAATTTTATTTGATCTTTTGTTTCAGTAAGGATATAAGTGTTTATATGCGAATCCAAGCTGAATTGTGTCTATGTAGAGGGGTTTGCAATCTTGATCCTTTCATGTTTGCCGCTTCGCTGACTATGTACGGAGATCGAGCAAAAAGCAAAAATGCAATCGAAGTTGTTTGACCACTTAAGTGGTCATTTGTGTGCTTGAGCGGAGAAAATGATCATCTAATACTTTTATAGAGTGCTTGAACTTCTAGGAAGAAAGTTTTACCGCTCGAGCAGTGAATGTTGCGCTTGAGCAATCAGCCTATATATTTTGCACTGCCTTTACTCACACTACTCGAGTAGTAAAGTGTGTGCTCGAGCAGGCTTTGCAATTCAGTTTACTATAAAGTGTGTTGTTTACTCGTTTTAGGATTTGAGCTATCCAGATTTTTAGAATGAAAGAAAAAAAATAAAGTATTTTATATTGGAGGGTGCTTTATGAATATTTCCTTGATAATTTAAGAGTGATCAATGGATTCATGAACTTTATGTCAACATCATCAACGGGTTTATTTGTTTTCTTTTATTCATAAAATAGAGACTTGTTCTTTGGTAGATTCTGGGAAACTTAGGTCTGAAACTTTGTTAGATTCCAGAGTGGCTCATTGTTTTGGATTCGACATCAGCGTTGTGGATTCAACGTTGGGCAAGACAATTCTGAGGTAAAGACGGTGGTGGAAGAGACACATTAGGGTCTATTCAATTCGGGTGTGGATTCGTTAGGTAATTGATGGTACACGTGTAATTCTTTTGTCTTCTTAGTGGATTGTTTTATAGTTTTGGCCCGTGATTTTTTTTTTAATATTTTTTTTTATCACAATTAGATGTGTCCAATTGTGATTTTTTCATGTTAAATCCGTGTGTTAATTTGTCTTTAATTGTTTGATTGTGATTGTATTCGTTGTTTAAAATTGAAACATAATTATAAATCAATAACTTGAGGATTTTAAGTTTTTTAAATTTGATACTTTCGTTAATGTTCACACTGTTAAAAATAATTTTTGATGTATATTCCATAATATTAAATATGAATTATTAATATTCATAATGAATATTGGTATGGACGTTCCTAATATTAATGTGAATAATAACTATTCGATATAGTAATCCCATGTTTTTGGGAATTAACTATTCGATTGAATTATTAATGTGCTAATAAACGACCAACCACACGGCAGATTATGAGTACAATGTGACAAAATCTAAACATGTGAGTCACAAGTTTTGTTGTCTAATCTTCCTTAATTCGGGCAAATAAACGAGGTAATAAAGTGTTACAAACTGTATCGTTTGCGTGCATGTCATAAGCAGTGGATAACAAAAGAGAGCAAACAATTCTTGACTCCTTCATTTAACATTAAAAATAGGAAAATTTATTAGAAAATCTTTTTTTAAGTGTTTGTATTCTAATTAGTTCATAAGATATTTTTATATTTTAATAGGTCATATTATTTGGATATTTGATCTACTAAATTCTAATATTTTATGGACATTTCTACCTTTACAAATATTTTTTTGAACAGTTAGCAATTTGGTGATGTGAACATTTATATTTTACAATGTGAATATTCACATTGATATGTTAACATTCACATTAATGGTGGGAACATTTAGATTGACAATATAAACATTCACATTAATGGTGTGAACATTCACATCACAGAATATTCATATTGTAAATGTGAATATTATTAGCACTATTTTGATAACTATGTCATCTATAGAACATATTAGAACATAAGAAAATAATGTAAACTAAATGAAACGTAAGTAAGTAAGAATGAATTTATAAAAAAGTGCCCCTCAGAAATATAATTGAAATAAAGCAGGATTCTCTCCAATTTATTGAAATCAATTGGACAGTGCAATTTATATTTTGTGAGTCTACCGTGATTCTAACTTAGTAATTTAAATTGTTTAATTTGTAAGGATGTCACGTAGATCATCAATATAAAAATAATAAGTTGATTAGACATTAATAACCATGTGATTGAATTATAAAATTATGCAAAAAAAAAAAAAAAAAAAATTGAAATAAACCATTTTATATATATTTTTGTAGTTTGTAATCCTCTATTATATGAATACCAATTTTCAATTAACAGTAATTTTCTTGATGACTCTTACAAAATAGACGATTTAAATTATTGGTAGTGAGAGGGTAATTTATACTTATAAATTAGGCCGAACTGGGTAATGGGCCGTTATGGGCCATATTGCGAAGGGCAGAGTAAAAAGGCTATGAAGTTACTCCGGTCCAAGAGAGGTGTAAAGTTACTCCGGCCCAAGAGAGGTGTAAAGTTACTCCGGTCCGCGAGAGACCTGAAGTTACTTCGGTCCCAAAGAGCTTACAGTAAGTTCAGTCGTCACTCACAAAGTTATCCCGGTTTGGACCGGAATATTGGTTATTCCGGTCTAGATATACCATGGTTAGCATTAAGAAGAGCCAAGGTAAGAGCAGGGAATGGAAGAGCCGAGCTAGTGTTATCTCGGTCTAGTCTGCGGCTTAGCATAGCCATGCTTACCTCGGTCATGTTGAAGTCTGACCATGGTAGAACCATCTCACTTGGTTTATGCTGTGAGGGGGATGTTGAAGGATAAATATTATCTTTCAGGAGTATACGACGGATGGCGGCGGACATGGAGATTATGAAACACCAGATGAAGGGAAAAGGAGTGGCGACAGGAGAGGGGCGCAAAAACAAGATGCCCCCTCGCCGCTCAGAAGACTGTGGAAGGCATTCCACACTATCACAAGCAGAGAGTAGAAGCCTCAGGACAGGCGATACTCAGTCCAGAACCTCCAGAACTCGTTACTCCAGGTCTGAGAGAACGAGATCATTGAGGTCTTGCACTGAGGGAAGTACCTATCGACCCTCGCACTCGCACCAAACATCATCCAAGCAGATGGAGTTGCCAAGATTATCCGATTTGCGGATCATGCTGAAAGAAAAGGCACGATAGAAGGAGGATACTAGGGCGCGCAACCTTCATAGGGTATCTGCCCTTCAGCGGTTGGCTCCTCGGACGCATGGAAGCGTCGAGGTCGGAATGCCGTTACCACGCCCTGCCTACGAACCAAAGGACAAAGCGTTAGCAAGGCTGCAGACCTCACCGTTCGTTCTGGCAATTGAAAACGCGCCCCTACCTTCAGGCTTCCTTCAGCCCAAATTCACCACGTACGAGGGAAAGACGGACCCCTACATACACCTAAGCCACTTCCGCCAGGTTATGGTGGTATATCGGCGAAACGAGGCTTTGATGTGCATCATCTTCCCATTAAGTCTTGGTGACCTAGGCTTGACTTGGTTCGAAAAACTTCCAGAAGGTAGCATAGCCTCCTGGGCACAATTGGCGGAGGCGTTCGTCACAAGGTTCAGAACGAACACCAAAACCCCGGTGGAGATTGACCAGTTACTCTCCATCGACATGGGCGAAAAGGAGACACTTAGATCCTATAATAGTCACTACTGGGAGACATTCAACCAGATTGGGGACTGCCCCACCAATCTCGCCATTGCACAATACAAAAGAGGCCTTCTAGTCGGGAACAGACTAAGGGACTCAATCACCATGACACCACCCCTCACCATGAAGGCCTTAATGGAGAGAGTGCACCAACACATTCGGGTAGAAGAAGATGGTGCCCGTGCTAAGGCAAAGTCTAGCACGACCACAGTACCAGATAAAAAGACCGTGACAAAGGTCAACGTAGTAGAACGTACGAACAAAAACGGACGCGGCAGGCGAGACAACGGAGAGGACCAGGATAAAAGATGGTTGAGAGTCCGCACTGCCATAACCACGGTATTTAAGAAACCGATCTACCGGATTCTGAGCGAAATACGTAATGAACCTTTCGTCAGATGGCCAGCTAAGCTAAGAGAAGCACAGAAAGACTACGACGAAAGATCACGATGCACCTTCCACAAAGAAAAGGGGCACCATACTGAAAATTGTATGCCATTGAGACAACACCTGGAGGAGTTGGTGGCAGCTGGTCACCTGGATAAATACATTGAAGGAGGGACGCAACCAGCCTCCCAGGACCACAATAACCCTAATGGAATGCCAATTGACGCCCCACCTCAAGGAGTAATCAATGTGATACATGGAGTATTCGAACCTGAGGGTGTATGCGAGCTCAGAGGGTTGATCAAGAAGGCTGAGCACTTAAGGGAGATACTAAGTGCCCAACCTACCATCAAAAAGGGGAGAACAGAGGCCAAGAACGTCATGTGTTTTTCAGACAAAGACTTGGGAAGAATATATTGCCCTCACAACGATGCACTGTTCGTCACCCTCCGCATCAAGGACTACGACGTCAAACGAATTCTGATAGACCAAGGTAGCTCGTGTGAGATAATGTACTACAACACATTCAAACAACTGAAATTGGAGGACAAAGACCTGGCACCAGCTGTATCCCTCCTGATCGGATTAAACACAATGCCAGAATGGCCAGTCGGCAAAATTATCCTGCCAGTCAGGGCAGGGAGCGTGACAAAACAAATGGAATTTTGGGTGTTGAAGGTCCCTTCCACTTACAACATAATCTTGGGAAGAACATGGCTCCATGCCATGAAATCAGTAGCATCATCCTACCATCAAGTAATGCGGTTCCCCAACGATACCGGGGTAATTGAAGAGGTCTTTGGAGACCAGATTATGTCTAAGCAATGCTTTGTCACGGTTAATGGCAGCCGAGCTGCCAAGGGATATGTACATTCGGTGGAAGAACCTGAGAGCAATGAACTATTCGGGGATGTCGGCAAAGCAGCTGATCAAAAAGTGGTGGAAGACTTGGTAGAAATTAGAATAGATGAAAATAACCCAGATAAGTTCTTTTTGTTCGGTTCGTCGTTGTCCAGCACTGAGAGATTAGAGGTCTTGGAATTCTTGACCTCTAACATCAAAGTGTTCGCTTGGACACCCTACGACATGCCAAGCATTGATCCAAACTTCATCTGTCACCAACTCAATGTCCACCCATCCGCCAGACCATTCATTCAGCGTACTCACAGATCAGCACTCCACCACGCCGAAATAGTGGCAGAAGAAGTGGGAAACCTGCTGGGGGCAGGAGCGATCAGAGAGGTACATTACCCCAGATGGATTTCCAACACAGTCGTGGTATAAAAAAAGAATAGCAAATGGCGTGTCTGCGTCGACTACAAGACAGTCAACAAAGCATGCCCAAAGGACAGCTTCCCCTTACCACAGATAGATCAATTGGTAGACCTAACGGCGGGGCACAATCGACTTAGCTTTCTTGATGCGTACAGAGGTTACCATCAGATCGCCATGTACGAACCAGACCAGGAGGTCACGTCCTTTACAATTCCAAGAGGACTGTATTGCTACAAGGTCATGTCCTTTGGCCTAAAGAACGCAGGGGCAACATTCTAGAGAATGGTCACCAAGATGTTTGAGCCGTTGTTAGGCAGAACAATGGAGGCTTACATCGATGACATGGTAGTCAAGAGCAAGGATGAGAATGACCATCTAAGGGACCTAGGTGAGATGTTCCAGATTCTGAAGAAGCACAAGTTGCGCCTTAATGCATCCAAGTGCGCGTTCGGTGTAGGATCTGGCAAATTCCTGGGCTTCCTAGTGACCAACCGGGGTATTGAGGCAGACCCCTCCCAGATCAAAGCTATTCAGGATCTGGAGAGACTTAACTCAGTAAAAGAAGTACAACATCTCACCGGCATGGCAGCTGCACTCAATAGATTCATTAGCCGGTCGTCAGACAAACTACGACCATTTTTTCAAGCATTAAAAGCCAAGTTCGAGTGGGACGAAGAATGCGACCGCGCTCTGGAAAGCTTGAAAGAATACATGTCTTCTCCACCATTACTGGTCACCCCAATACCTGGAGAAGAACTCTTCCTGTACCTGGCGGTCTCACAGCACGCAATTAGCGCAATGTTGGTCCGTGCGGAAGGAATCCAACATCTGCCCATCTATTATGTCAGCAAGACATTGCTGGGTGCCGAAACGAGGTACTTGCCACTGGAGAAACTGGACTTGGCCTTAATGATGGCCTCAAGGAAGTTGTCGCACTACTTTCACGCCCACACTATAGTTGTCCTTATAGCTTTCCTATTAAAAGCTCTGTTTGAAAGAGCGAACTTTCTGGGAGAATCTTGAAGTGGGCAGTAGAGTTGGGACAATTCGACATCAAGTTCCAACCCAGAACTGCGATAAAGGCCCAAGCTTTGGCAGACTTTGTCGCAGAATTTACCCCAGGAAGTCATCATATCTGCCCAGTTGACCTGACTAACACAACCGAACTAGGAACAGAAGTTAACGCCGGAATAGCGCAACCCCTGGTGCAGGATACTCAGTCAGACCTTATGGCAAACCAGAGTAAAGACAGCAAGGAAAAAGCGAACCATGTTACACCCAGCCAAGACTCACTAACAAATAAAGACTTGGTACAGTCAGATAGCGAGGGGCAGACAGTAAGCATGGACCTTGAAGAAAACACCAGCAACATTTTTGACCCCACGACATCATCTGACCCCTCCACTTACTGAAAGTTGTTCGTTGGAGAGATGTGGAAGCTTTTTGTGGACGGAACGTCCAACCGACATGGTGCAGGACTTGACATAGTCCTCATCTCACCAGACGGCCTGGTTATGGAGCAAGCAATCAACCTTGGCTTCCCAGCATCAAACAATGAAGCGGAGTATAAAGCACTTCTTGCTGGACTCAAATCAGCATTCTACATGAAGGCCACCGAATTAATGGTCTACAGTGACTCATAGCTGGTGGTAAACCAAATTTCTGGCGACTATGAAGCAAAGGATGATAGGATGGCCAAGTACCAAGAATTGGTCAGAACAGAGATCAAGAAATTTGAAGTAGTAAGGATAAAACAGATTGGCAGGGAGGAAAACAGCAGAACAGACGAACTAGCAGGCTTTGCGTCAATGGCAGATACATCCATCCCTCATCCACTACTAATTGACTACCTACCAAAACCAAGCATTGAGAACCCCGAAGAGAAGAGGTGTGTTGCGCTGAATTAGGCCCATCGTGGATGGATCCTATCATACTATTTTTAAAAGACGGCGTCTTACCAGAAGAAAAGAAAGAAGCCAACAAAATTAGAGCAAAGTCGCAGCGATTTTGGCTCTCTCCATCTATGGCATTGTACAAAAAGTCATTCTCTGGACCTTATTTAAAGTGTGTCCACCCTAGCAAAGTGGAAGCCTTCTTGTTCGAAATACACGAAGGAGTATGCGGAAGCCACCAAGGTGGAAGATCATTAGCCTACAGAGCCATTTCATAAGGATATTGGTGGCCATACATGCAAGCATACTCAGAGAAATATGTGAAGAAGTGCAAGAAATGCCAGAAGTTCGTACACCAAATACATCAGCCGATCAGAGAACTCCTACCATTGACTAGCCCATGACCTTTCGCAATGTGGGGCTTGGACATAGTAGGACCACTTCCAACAGCACCCGGTAACAGGAAGTTCTTTCTCGCAGCAACAGACTACTTCACAAAGTGGGTGGAAGCAGAAGCATTAGCATCAATCAAGGAAAAAGATGTGAAGAAGTTCGTCTGGCAGAATATCATCACTCGGTTTGGCATACCTAAAACCCTAATGTCAGACAATGACACTCAGTTCGATGGTAGAATCTTTAGAGACTTTTGTGAAAAATACAAGATAGAGTTCTACAATTCTACACCGGCATATCCTCAAGCAAATGGCCAAGCAGAAGCATCAAACAAGGTTGTCTTGGATGGAGTGAAGAAAAGGTTAGAGAAGGCAAAAGGCAAGTGGGCGGAGGAACTTCCTTATGTTTTATGGGCTTATCGCACCACACCTCGACGATCAACAGAAGAAACACCATTCTCCTTAGCCTACGGCATGGAAGCAGTAATCCCACTGGAAGTTGGCCTCCCCACAATTAGAAGCGAAAATTTTGATCCAGACTTGAATGGAGAAGCCATAGCATTGGAGCTCGACCTCGCCGAAGACAGAAGAGAAAGAGCACTGATTCACATTGCCTCATACCAACAAGAATTATCCAGGAAATACAATAAAACAGTGCATCCAAGGCAATTCAAGATCGGAGATTGGGTGCTGTGCAAAGTGATGGGAAACACCTTGGTATCAGGAGATGGCAAGTTAGGGTCTAATTGGGAAGGACCTTACAAAGTGGTCGGATTAGCTGGTAAAGGGGCATACCACCTGGAAGATGAGGACGGCAAAGCCATTCCTAGGCTATGGAATACTGCCAATCTCAAACTAGTTTATTTTTAGTTTTTTTTTTTTTACGAGTATGTGTAATTTTCCTTTTTTTCAATAAAACAAAGTCGATTCTTTTCAGCGTAAATGTTTTATTCTGTAAAAAGAGATTGTATTAAGTAAGTTAGGGACATCAATAGCAAGATTGGTCGGAATAACCAAATACTTTACTCTAGGTTGGCTGGAAAAATCAATCTAGAGGTTGGCTGGAAAAACCAACACCCCTCCTAAGCCCAGGATAAGGATCCAGGCTGCAAGGCGTTTGGTCGGAATAACCAAACATTTTATTCTTAATTGGCAGGAATAACCAATTTAGAGGTTGGCTGGACTAAACCAACTCTTGGTACTCTTTAGCCGAAGAAAGGATATCGGCTAAAGAGTGGTTGGCTGGATTAAACCAACTCTTGGTACTCTTTAGCCAAAGAAAGGATATCGGCTAAAGAGTGATTGGCTGGATTAAACCAACTCTTAGTACTCTTTTGCCGAAGTAAAGACATCGGCTAAAGAGTGGTTTGCTGGATTAAACCAACTCTTAGTAGTCTATAGCCGAAGTAAAGACATCGGCTAAAAAGTGGTTGGCTGGATTAAACCAACTCTTGGTACTCTTTAGCCAAAGAAAGGATATCGGCTAAAGAGTGGTTGGCTGGATTAAACCAACTCTTAGTACTCTTTTGCCGAAGTAAAGACATCGGCTAAAGAGTGGTTGGCTGGATTAAACCAACTCTTAGTACTCTTTAGCCGAAGTAAAGATATCGACTAAAGAGTGGTTGGCTGGATTAAACCAACTCTTAGTACTCTTTAGCTGATGTAAAGATATCGGCTGAAGAATGGTTGGCTGGATTAAACCAACTCTTAGCACTCTTCAGCCGAGATAAGAATCTCGGCTAAAGAGTGGTTGGCTGGATTAAACCAACACTTAGTACTCTTCAGCCGAGGTAAGGATCTCGGCTAAAGAGTGGTTGGCAGGTATACCTAATTAGTTTGCAAATTTAAGACCGGGATAGATAATCTCGGCCAGAAAATGGTCTACTTCATTCAAATTGCAGTAAGAAAGCAAGTACAAGCAGGGCTGTAAACCGAAAATACAGTTGGAACAAAAGAAGATTTTCATTGGCAAGTTCAAAGCGAATACAAAGGAGGGGCCCCAGCCCGGTTACAATTTGTGTCCAGCAAAACATAAAAAATAAAAATAAAAAATAAAATACAGAAATCAAGCAAGAAGAAGAAGGCAAAGTCAGGCAAACAGATCATCAAGATCCGCATCAAGTTCAACTCGCAGCCCGGATTCAGTTGGAAGCTCGGTTTCGATCGGGAGTATAATCTCGGTTGGAAGCACGGTTTCAGTTGGTAATTCAACAGTCAGATCTTCTACCGTTGGCTTCGACCGAGCCGACTGACAGGCGGGATCATTGACAACTGGGGTATCGTTGGGCATGGTTTCTTCTTCATCTGAATCTTCAAGAAACTGTTGCTAAGTGGTAGCAACATACTCCGCCAGTGAGCTCGGTATAAAGTATTGAGGAGGATTGAAGACCTCGGTCTCAGGCCCATGACCGAGCTGCACCACAGCACCCCTCTACCCGCATTTAAAGAAGAGATCCTTCGCAGCTTCACACTACGTAATGTATAGGGCTCACCCTATTTAAAGCCCCGGTCCTCTGCAGCCTTTAACTTCTTCTCAAGTTTCGTTATTTCGGCTTTCTTTTTTCCTTCGAGCTTGGCCAGCTCACAAAGGTATTTGTCTTTCATCAGTGCCAGGGACCTTTGTTTATCAGCATTAGCCGAGGTAACTAGTCCGGTCAGACGGGTGACCTCGGCCTCCAGCTCGGCGGTTTCTGTTGAGATGCTTCTAGCTCGGCCGTTTTGGCTTTAGCTTCTGCCATGGCTTGCCTTGTTATTTTCCTAAGTTCTAACACTCGCTTGTGAGCGATATGATTTTTCTGTATGGCCTGCAAAAGGATGGTAAAACAATTTTTCAGTATAACCGAGCTGTTAGATTGGACAAATTTCTTTAGAAAAAAATAAAGGGGCAACTCACCAGCACCATGGATTTTGTGGACGAGCGAAGGGCCTTCAGCTCGGTCAGGTGGTTGTGGTGCCTTATGTCGGCTGGAAGACAAACACCTTTAGCCAAGTTGAAGGCTATCAAGTGGTCTTTTTCTACGACCACCGAGTATGAATCTGTGATAGCGCGATTCTGAAAGGTGATTTTTAGAGCCCACTTGGAGGAGGTAGCTCGGTCAGAGCGCTCCGGTTGTGGGCTCAATGGAGGGCTTGGCAGAGTGGTTTGAGGAACCACGGTTTCATCTTCATTAACAAGACGTTGCTCGGTTTGGGTAGTCCAGGCACGCTTCTTCGGGCGAGATGATGAAGGTTGTTGTGAAGGCAGAGCTACTACGGTTTCATGAGTTTGACCAGCTGGCGGTACCTCGGTCGGATTTGTTTCAGTCAGAAGGGCTCACACGGCTCTCTTCTTGGCCATCTCTTGCTCAACAGTTAAAGGGATTAATCTGATTTGGGGCAAGGTTGGGTCCGGTTCAGGCGAAGCTTCCAACAAGAAATCAGTTACCTTGGTCTTTCGCTTGCCACTGTATCGATAGGTCGGCAGGAAATTCAATAGCTCGGTCCAACTTCGGTTTGGATATCGAAGCGCGACACGAAGTGTAGCTAGGTTGGGGTAGCTGTACTGTGACTTGAGGAAGTTCGAGTCTGCATAAAAAGAAGATAACTGTTAGTCTGGTTCAAATATCGAAATCCGAAGTAAAGAAAGGCGTACAATGGAGCCGAGATAAACCTACCGACTACCCCATTGTTCCAGTTTATTCTGTCACCAGGGATCTGGGCCTGTTGGTCCTCAAAATTCTCAGATACCTTGAAGAAATCGTCGTCGTTCACATCTTTGTCTGGAGTATCTTTTATTATCTTTTCACGCCGGCGTCTTATTCTTAAATAATAGACCCATCCATCTTCGGCGGATCCTATAGAATATTGGTGGAAGAGTTTTGCTAGCCTGAGGTTAAGACCAGCTCGGTCGTTTAGCGCGGCAATGCTGCTTATTATACGGTAGGAATTGGTGAAAAGTTGGGTAGGGCAGAGTTTGGTTTGCCTAAGGAATTCATAGAGGAGGGGCTGTACGGGGAAACGTAGACCGCACTCTACGATCGAAATAACATTAAAAGGGACAAAGCCTTGCTTTCCCCATGGAATGGTGTCTAGCTCGGCCAGTGAAAGGTGGACATCATCTGGGATTTGGTAGTCCTTGTGAAATTCAGCCATTGCGCCAGGAGAGTCAACTAAAAACCTATACTTTCACATTTTGTGGTTTGTTATGAATAAATTATACGTAGGTGTTAGCTCGGTGAAAAAATGATTCTGGGTAGCTCGGTTGAGCGCTCAAGGGAATGCCTGGGCAACCTAAGTCTGCAAGGTAAAAAACAAGGGTGTTACGCACAGATCGTGGGACCGTGCTAAGAAGAAATAACGGTAAGATAAATGAAGTCCTAGCTCGGCTACGCGAAATTCTTCATGTCTTAGCTCGGTTTAAGCAAGGGGTCTGTTAGCTCGGTTTTAGCAAGGGATTTGTTAGTCCGGTTGAGCATCTAGGGGCAGCATACTTAGTTCGGTCTGAACTAAGAAGGCTGGTTTAGCCCCAAGTTGTAGCTCGGTCGCGATTGAGACTAACGAATGCACTATTACGTAGACTTAGTGCGGATTGCTAGCTCGGCTGAGTTAAAACAAAAAGTGGTTTGACTTGTTAAAACTATTGTTATTACGTGAAGTGTTAGTTCGGTTAAATGGCCTGGCTAGAGTGACTTCAACTACAAACTACTTTTTAGTTCGGTTGTACAGTGATTTTGGATAAAAATTAGTGTTTCAGTTTATTCGTGAAAAGCCAGAGGTTCTATTACACGAAAGAAAGGTATGTGTTTTAAAAAAACACACAAAATACAGGTATTGTAAAAGCAAATGCGAAAACAATAAAAACAAGGCAGATTTGAGTAAAACTTACTAGGTCAAGAGGAAGAAATCGGAGATGGAAGCAACGGCAGTGAAGAACACAAAACTCAGCAAGTTCAGGGTTGAATAAGCTCAGGAACGAGAGAGAGAGATAAGGAAATGAATAGTGTGGTGAGTGATTAAAAAAAAACAAAGAGTTTTGTTTTGATGCAAGGACCAGAGGCGGGAACTGTTCAAAATTCACGGAGTACGAAGATGGCGTGACAGCTGCATTGGGCCAATCAGAGGGGGCCACATGTCATAGGAATGAGAAGCGATTCAGTTACTGTGATTAAAGAGACGTTTTGACCGGACAGGAACAGCCCGGTGTGAATTTAGCTCGGCTGGAAAGGCTAAAAGGGTTTTTTACCCGGCTGGAAAGGCTAAATGGTTTTAGCTCGGCTGGTAACAGGTAATCCCTATCATGCTACGTAAATGGAATTAAGGGGCAATTGAGAGGGTAATTTATACTTATAAATTGGGCCGAGCTGGGTAATGGGTCGTTATGGGCCATATTGCGAAGGGCTGAGTAAAAAGGCTATGAAGTTACTCCGGCCCAAGAGAGGTGTAAAGTTACTCCGATCCGCGAGAGACCTGAAGTTACTCCGGTCCCAAAGAGCTTACGGTAAGTTCGGTCGTCACTCACAAAGTTATCTCGGTTTGGATCGGAATATTGGTTATTCCGGTCTAGATATACCATGGTTAGCATTAAGAAGAGCCAAGGTAAGAGCAGGGAATGGAAGAGCTGAGCTAGTGTTATCTCGGTCTAGTTTGCGGCTTAGCATAGCCATGCTTACCTCGGTCATGTTGAAGTCTGACCATGGTAGAACCATCTCACTTGGTTTATGTTGTGAAGGGGGTGTTGAAGGATAAATATTATCTTTCAGGAGTATGAATCCTAGGAGGGCTCTACATAGAGGAGTAAAAGTCCTACTAGGATTGCCACGTGGAACCTATAAAAGCTTACAACATCACCTATGGAGAGGTAACACACAACCTTGATTCCTGAATATACAGAGCTTTTGTCTACTTGTCTATTTTGTTGACTTAGGCATCGGAGGGCTTTCCGGCACACACCCGCCGGCTAGCTCACGTTTGTGTTTTCAGGGAGTAAAGCGACGACGTTTGGAGGAACGCAGACTTGATCAACAGGATTATACGAGAAGGTTTATTTCTTTCCCGTACAGGTGGGACAATTACAAAAAAATCCCTGAGTTTGAGCATTCTAACAAAATAAATTTTCAATTTTGTCAATTTAAATTAAACTCTAATATTTTGATTTGTTTCAATATAAATCATTTGTTTGTTTTTGTTAAATAAAATCTAACGGAAAAATGATAATTTAGTTATTAAACTTAATGTAGCTGTGTTTAAAATGTTTAAAATACCATTTTTATTGAATTTAATAATTAAAATATCTATTTTACATCGATTTTACTTAACGAAAATAGACAAATAACTTAGATTGAAAACAAATTAAAAGTTTATAATTTAAATTAACAAAATTAAAAATTCAAGGTTCATTTGATTATTGTTTACACTCCTCAGAAATTCCTATTGCCAATCAAGAAATGCTGCAGGTGTGAACACAAAAAAGATTGTTAATTAAGTGCGGGCGCGCCAGAATTTATGAACCTAATTCAAGGCATAGGAATTGTTGAATGTTTTTGAGAAATGACTATGTGTGACTAAGAGGAATGACTATTGGTTCGGACCTCAATGAAGAGGACTTTTAACAAAATTATAAGTACTAAAGATAATTAGACAAAAATTGTGACTTGTATTGATTGGAAATGAAGTACAATTGATAATCTAAAATAATTAATCTAGGAAGCTAAAGTAATTAAGTCATGAGGCTATGATAACTAAGTTAAAATAATGAAGCTATGAAGCTAAGATAAAAGAGCTATAGAGCTATGATAAATGTATTGAAAGCTATGAAGTTAAGATAAACATGTTGATAGACATGTATTGAAAGACATGTGTTGAAAGACTCTTGGTCGAATGTTTGGTCGGGAATCCTTTCAATGTTGCACTTGGAGTCCTTTATATAGTGTTAAGAAAGTCCCTAATTCTGCACAACTGCTAGAAACATAGCAGCTCTTCCTGTTGACGGGAATGAGGTTACTGCTATGCCTTTGGCACGACAATAACTGTTGTGTCTCAATTTGAGGTTTATTATGGACTTATTTTTATGATTTGAACCGTTTATTTTGTAAAGTTTGTTGAGTACTTTATGCCTACCAAAAATTATATTCATCGAATATCAATAATTATGTGATCGGATTGCATATTTTTTATGTTATATCTCAAAAGAAAAACTTATTATTTTTTTTTTTATGATAAATGTAATTTGATCATGTAGTTATTTATATCCGATTAATATGATTTTTGGTAGCCATAAAGCACTTAACAAACCCTATAAAATGGACGGTTCAGATTATAAAAATAAGCCCATAATAAATCTTAAATTAAGACATAACAGTCACTACTATGCCAAAGGCACAACAATAATCCCTCATCCTCCTGTTGACATATATCCTTAATGCTAATCTTCATTCCCCAAGAGTAGGAACGGTTTTGAGCCTATCTTTATCACATTGACTTGGTTCGTTAAGCTCTAATAGGCCGCTACATGTCCTTTAGACTTTGAATTTGACTTTATTCTGCTTGAGTTGAGAGACAAACTCCTTGTTTGTTGCATAAATGTCCTTTTTGTTGTCCATGCCTATCCTCAAGGAATTCCAAAAAAAATAATCTTGCCTTACTTGGAAAATTATCCCTTGATTGTAATTTATGTTGATCCTGCATATCTCTCAAACTGTTATGTGTCCATAAAAAATCATTTGCCTTGATCTTTGGGAAAAAACGATGCTATCTTTGTAGATAATATGATGGAAGATTTTCAAATCTTGTAAGCCTCATCACTTATCAACTAGATAAGGCATCAAAATAGGAGATAAATTTCAAAAATAGGAGATTAGCCTCAATCACCCCCCTCAAATTTAGGAACGGTTAAGATCTATCCATCAAATCCAAGCAAATCTAAATAAATTAATTAATGAACCCAATGATTTGGCTAACTTAATTAATTAAAATAAATTAATTTTAGCCACCATCTCATTAGCCATGGTGGTGGGCCCTATAAAATCTTTAACTTTTTATTTTCCATCGTCACGTGGCACAAACAATTAAAGAAATTATCACGGGATAATATTTCCAAAAAAAAAAAAAAAATACAAATAGATACATAGTCAAACCTTTGCATTTTTATTTTTTTATATATATATATTTTTTAATTTCTCCATTATTAAAATAACTCAAAATAGACCTTCGAAAGGCAAACCACACCATCTAATTCATGTAAAATGGTCTAAACAAAATCGTTACTCATTTGAAATTTCATCTCATATTATATCCTCTACATAAACATAGTAAATAATCCGATAATAGATAATTTAATCCAATAAATTCATGATATTAAAAACAACTAAGGGCCTCCAATATACCTTATCCTCTTTTCTTTGATCCTAGGACTCAAAACAAACATATTACATAAATTCTCCCTAATCCCTAATATATTTTAACACGTCACATCACTAAATCCTAAATCCTACATTTTAAAGGAGTACACACTATAACATTTTTTTTTAAATTTATCCCAAATGAAGCCAAAATTTAGAAATATATGTAATTTTCACATTATCTTTTTGTTGCTCCATATTCCTTTGAATGTTGAAAGTGAAGGGAGTAGGCAAAAATGTGTGGGCCCATAGTAACATAGCAGCCTTATAGGCTTCATCTTCTGCCTATATTTACTATTAAGGACAAATTTAAGAAGATGAGAAAAAATTAAAAAGTTAAAAAGTTACTTAAAAAATTAATATTATTTATCAAAAGTTAATAATTATGGCTGCACAATTCTTAATTTTAATTTTTCCTTATAAATTAATTTTTACAATTTTTTAATACATATTTTTCTATAAAAAGTCAAAAAAATTAACCCAAACATCCATATTTTTTTCCTCAATTTTTTAGTCTAAAAAAACAAATAGTGTACTTATTTAAGACATCCCAAACAAACCACTAAAATCAGAGATAGTTCACTTTTTCCCTGCGAAATTACATTTCAGTTGGACCATCTCCAACGGTGAACCAAAGTTGGCATCAGATTCAAATTTTGATGAAAAAAGTACTTTTTGATGCTCCAACCGTTGCACCAAATTGATATCAAAATGAGAATGCAGCAAAAAAAGCATCAAACAGAGAACAAGGTACAGATTTTACCAAATCACTGTTACTGACCGTTGGAAGAGCTACACCGATCAACTAGCCGGTTGCCCAACCGGTCAACCGGTTCATCATATTATGCGACGGGTTTGAACTGTTTGAACTGATTGGTTTAAACTGGTCTGTGGCTTGATCGTTGGAGTTGAACCGGTTAACCAGCCGGTTGCCCGGCTAGTTGACCATCCGGTTGCCCGGTCTGAGCTTGGGAATGGTTGGTTTGAACTGGTTTGAACAGGTTTATTTTCAGATAGGTTATTTTGTGGACTTTGAATAATTTGGAATAATTTGAAGGGTGATATAAATTTCAATTTCATTGAAAATATAATTGAAATTGTTATCTTATATACATATTTTAAAACTAGTCGTTTCAATAAATTTACCGTTGCATGGACAGAATATTTTGAAAATTTGCCGTTGATGATATAATTGAAATTGTTATCTCATATACGTATTTTAAATGTAGCCGTTTTAATAAATTTACCGTTGCATGGACAGAGTATTTTGAAAATTTACCGTTGATGATGTGTTCTATAAAATACATCTGTTTCGTATATCAAGCTGACAGAGTATTTTATTTTGAGAATAGCATTACATTGTATGTTGTGAATTTTGTTTCTTCTGTGTCATTTAGGAATTTTTTTCCTTTGAAACTTTAATTTATATTATCTGATTAAATTATCTGATTCTGAGGTTGAGTGTATATCATTCTAATATTTTTCAGTAACTTAGATATTGTATGTATTGTATTTTTTTCAAACTAGGAAGATTTTGAAATGTTTGAGGAATCACAAATGTTTTAGCACAACAGTGATATTAATTTTATGTCGGAAACTTCACGAGAACAGAACACACAGAGCAGTGATAATCATTTTATTTCAGAAACTTCGCAAGAATAGAACACGCAGAGCAGTGATAATCATTTTATTTCAGAAACTTCTCGTGTTTCTCGTGGTAAAGTATTTACAATTATAGAAGATGAAACTTTATGTAGATCTTGGTTAGCAGTCTCTCAAGATCCCATTACTGGTAATAGTCTGACTATGGCTATATTTTGGGAACGAGTATTTATTTATTTTAATTCACAATTGAGTGGTGAATCAAATCGAAACCGTATTTCTTTGTCTCACCGTTGGTTTGGCATGCAAAAGGCAATTTATAAATTCTGTGGTTTTCTTGAACAAATTCAACTGAGGCAACAAAGTGGAACAACTGAGGCAGACATGGTAACATTTATTTGTGTTATTAAATATCAAATTTCTTCTCTAAATGTATATTTGTTATTAAAATTGTTGTAATTTTTTTTGTAGGTCGCTGAAGCAAAGCGGATGCATCATGCAATACAGAAAAAACACATCACATTTGATACATGTTGGGATATTTTGCGCCGAAGTTGTAAGTGGGATGAATTTTGAACACAATCCAAAAGGAGCACGCAACATGCTTATCCATGTTCGAATCCACCAACTGGAGAATCTGATGCATTTCAATCCAACCAGAATAATGTGGTGCACGAACAACCATCTAATACATCAACACGACCAATTGGTACTAAATCAGCGAAAGAGAAGTTGAAGAATCAAACAACCCACGATAGTAGATATGATGAAATGGCTGCCAACCAATCCAAAATTGTTGAAGTGTTATCAACTATCTCCGCTAGAACTATTGAGCGAGATGAACAAAAGGCGATCGACCGTGAGCAGAAAGCTGCAGACCGTCGAAAAAGGGTCGAAGATAGGAAGGAACAACTAAAACTCCTATCTATGATGAATGAAAGAGAACAACGAAATAAAGATCATAAAATAATGTCAATGGGCATGACAATTTTAAATCCTATGCAAAGGGCGTACTACGAAGATCTTCAATGACAGATTTTATTTCGAACAACTAATAGATTTCCTTGAAATGTTCTGTATTACTGGTTTCATCTATTGGTGTCATCTATTGGAAAAGGAAACGGAAAAACTGTGTAAAATTATGTGAAATGTCTCACTTGCCTTTTCCATTTTTGTAAAATTAGAAATTAATTAATTTGCTCTAAGTTTTTGTTTCTTGAGATGGTTGAGTTCTATTCTCTGCTGCTACTTTGGATACCATATTGATTGGTAAAAACAAAAAAGCCTAATTGATAAGTAGTAATCATGAATGAAATTCTTCTTGATGGATATGTCAGATAAGGGGCTTATATTTTTACTTTTCTTCTACAATTCCCTACAACTATCTCAATGGGTTTTGTTCTTCTGTTAAGCAATCAAGTCCAAGGGCTATATCTTCGTATTGTTATAGATGATTACATTCTCACATACAAGGCTGCAAATCTCATGTCTCATTCTATCCTTGCATTGCAACCAAATGTAGGGATGTCAAATTGTTATTTGTTTGATTTTTACATGTTTTCTTATGCTACTGTTCTTGATGCTACTGTGATGCATATCTTCTTGATGCTAGGGCAACACTAATTTTTACATTCTCACTTCAATTAGGTGATGCATATCTTCTTGATGCTACTGTTCTCATCAACCTGAGTTTTAACTTTTATATATGCCTTTCTCGATTCTGTTTCATAGACAGTGTTGTAATGTCACTTAAAAAGAAAGAAAAATATAAAAGTAGGTTTTACAATTTCACCCTTCATTCAATCTGCTTCTTATCTTGATCTCAATGAATCTCCTCTGTTTGCTTTCTCAAATAAGAATATGCTGTACATGTAGATACAGTGCTACAAATAAATACTTACATATAAATACATCCTTTATTCTTTTCTTTGGTTACCATGACACCTTTCAAAAAATTTCATAAAAATTGAAGTAATTAGAAACATTAATAAAATATTAAAGATTATGGCATGAGTAAAGCTCGAAAAGATGGTGCTAAAGTATTACCAAGGCAAGAGAATTTTATATCACATAATATGACAAAATCACTACATTCATAAAAGAAATTTACCCAATAAAAGGTTGTGAAAATAATAAAAGACAAAACAATGCAAATACATAATGGCACACAGATCAACAGTCATTATCTGGTGGTGGAGGAGGAGGGAAGTAGTGATGGTATATGTCATTTACGCGATGCTCAATTCCATCTATGCGATTGTTTGCCACGTCATGACGTCTTCTAATCTCCAAACGGGACTCACCAAATTGTTCAATTAATGAGTTTTGCGCAGTGGCAAATGTCTCAAACTGAGTACCCAACGAATTGACCTGGTTAGCCATTTGATGTTCCCATTGAACGCGTTGATGTTCCCATTCAACGCGTTGATTATAACGTTGTTCTTCCATAGCCAAAAACTCAATCCAAAATATATCTGTGGTGAATCTAGTTTTCACCACGAAGATGCCACATATGTTCTATTAAATCATTACGGAGGGCATGATATGTATTCTTATCTCTAATACCTAAATGACCTAAATGAGTTCTGCGCAGTGGCAAATGTCTCAAACTGAGTACCCAACGAATTGACCTGGTTAGCCATTTGATGTTCCCATTGAACGCGTTGATGTTCCCATTCAACGCGATGATTATAACGTTGTTCTTCCATGGCCAAAAGCTCAGTCCAAAATATATCTGTGGTGAATCTAGTTTTCACCACGAAGATGCCACATATGTTCTATTAAATCATTACGGAGGGCATGATATGCATTCTTATCTCTAATACCTAAATGACGAGACAAAAATGATTGAAAGTCATTGGTAGGAGTAGAGGAAAGTTGCACTGGTGTGTTGGTTGATGAAATTTCATAATCAAAATCAAGGTGCTCCTCCCTCTCATCTTCGACAATCATATTGTGTAATATAATGCAACTCTTCATTATGTTGGCAAGCATTTTCGGATCCTAAAAACGTACAGCACCACCTATAATTGCGAAGCGAGATTGAAGGACTCCGAATGCCCGCTCTACATCTTCCCTGGCAGACTCTTGCATCATTGCAAAATGTTGTCTCTTTGCTCCTTGGGGAGAAGAAATTGTTTGAAGCAGTGTTGACCATTGCGGGTATATACCATCAGCAAGGTAATAACCCATATCGTAACTATGTCCATTAATAGTGTAATGGACAGGGGAAGCCTTACCTTGCGCAAGATCAGAAAACAAAGGTGACCGGTCCAATACATTCAAGCCATTGTGTGAGCCCGGCATTCCAAAAAATGCATGCCATATCCATAAGTCATAAGAAGCTACTGCTTCAAGAATAATGGTTGGCTTTTTTTGATGGCCTATGTATTGACCTTGTCATGCTTTTGGACAATTTTTTCACTCCCAATTCATGCAATCTAAACTTCCCAACATACCCGGAAACCCCCGAACCTCTCCAATAGCAAGTAATCTAGCAATGTCAGTTGGTGTCGGAGATCTCAGATATTCTACTCCAATCAATCACTGAATTACAAAATTGTTGCAAACTTTGAATTGCAGTGCTTTTCTCAATGTGTATGTAATCATCAACTGCATTTGCTGCGACACCATATGATAATATTCTCATCGCTAAAGTCATTTTTTATAGGGGAGATAATCCAACTACATGAGCTGCATCTTGTTTTTGAATAAAATATGAATTGTGTGCTTGGATTGCATTCAAAATTCGCAGATACAAAGGACGACGCATTTGAAAACGTCTCCGAAATATTGTAGCTGAATACACTGGATTTACAGCAAAATAATCTGCAAACAATCTGTCATGACCCTGCCTTCTATCTCTGCGTATATACTTGTGGCCTACAATAGAACCACCTATTTTCTTTGAGCTATCACTTGACGTAAGAATCTGAAGCATACTACTGTTATTCTGCTTATAAGCCCCTAAAAGTGTGACCATATATTCATCATCAGACTCATCATCAGAGGAGGAGGAAGAAGAAGGGGATGGAAATGAAGTCAATATCATGGATTTGAAAGTATCCATTATGCTTTGTTTTGTTTAAGCTATGATCCTTGTGGAGTTGTCTGGCATATGAATAATAATGTGTTTATATGAGATTTTATTTGGAAAATCATTGTTACGGGTAAATCAAAACCCCATATATGTAATGGAGGGAAAAAGAAATAGGAAAAGAATTGGGAACAGAAATGGAGGGAAATAAAAAAAAAAAAAAATTCATTTATCGTATCGGTCGACCGGCCGGTCAACCAACCGGTCGCCCCTCCACCAGTTCACATCGGTCAGTTCACCTTGGTTGGTTCAAACAGTTCAAAAAGGCTATAAAAAAAAAAAATTTCCTCCTAACTAGTCGACCATCCGGTTGTCCTGAAGGAGATTTGATGAAGGTGAACCGTTGGAGCATTCAGTATCAAATTAAAAAAATGACAATTTTTTTACTCAGATTTAATGAAACATTAAGCGAACCGTTGGAGATCCTCTTCATACAGCAAGCCTGAATGCAGCTGCACCTGGGGATCGTGACTTTCCTCTAAGGCGAAACATAGCGCCAAACCCCTTGAGGGATAGTGGGCCAGGTATTTATGTAATGCTAGAGATCTATCCTACTTATTTTTAAAGATAAATAGTAATATTAGACTAATAATGAGGTGGGATTCATAAACTCTAAACCTTAAAGGGTTGGATAATATATAATTTAATCAAATAAATTCATGCTATTAAAAATAACTAGGGGCTGCAATATGCTTTGTCCGCTCATCTCTCTAATCCTAGGACTCAAAATAAACATGTTAACGCTTCATCATCCCTAATATATTTTAACACGTCACATCACTAATATTTTTGTAGTAATTTTTTTTAATAACGACCATGTACATTTTTCTTAGTACAAAAAAATACCAAAGTATAACTAATTTATGCATCTAGTTAATTTAAAAACGTAAAATCGCACTATCAAATTTTATCAAATTTTTTATCTACAATTTTATCAATTTTTTTTATTAGAAACAATCTTCAAGCATCTCGTCTTATGAAGAACTAGAATTTGATAACTTGAAATAATTATGAAATATTCTTTTTATTTATACAAATTTTTAAAAAATATTTGGATTAACATATTTGGAAATAGAGTTAAAAATTTCCCTCTAATATTATGTCTTATTTTTGGGATTCATTACCCATTAAGTCTTGATAAATTTATCAGTCTCTCTTATTTTTATAAATAAATTTGCAGTGACAAATTTATTAGTTAGGACTTGTAGGTAAATAAAAAACAAGGGGGAAATTATAAAAAAATCCACACAGTTTTTCATTGTAACAAAATAAATCTTGAGTTTTTAATTTTGTTAATTTAAATCATGAAATTTTGATTTGTTTTCAATATAAATCATTTGTCAATTTTTGTTAAGTAAAATCCATAAAAAAAAGAGTGTTTTGGTTATTAAACTCAATAAAACATGATATTTTAGATATTATATATATATATATGTATATTGAGTTTAATAAGTAAAATATTTTTTTCTATTAATTTTACTTAATGCAAATAAATAAATTGTTTAAATTACAAAAAAAAAAAAATTAAAATATTAGAGTTTAAATTGTCAAAATTAACAATTCAAAATATATTTTGTTTGAAAATCAAGCTCTGATATATTTTTTTGTACAATTTATTATTTAAATTAAAATGTTTGGTGGAGAATTAAAATTTGTATTTTCAAATGTTATAATAATTAACATTTCCTTAAATGGTAATTACACATTGCACGATGACAGTTACTTGACCCAACTACTTTCCCGGGCTTTTTGTTTTCCGTTTCTAACTACATGAGCTGCATCTTGTTTTTGAATAAAATATGAATTGTGTGCTTCGATTGCATTCAAAATTCGCAAATACAAAGGACGACGCATTCGAAAACGTCTCCGAAATATTGTAGCTGAATACACTGGATTTACAACAAAATAATCTGCAAGCAAACTGTCATCACTTTGCCTTCTATCTCTGCGTGTATACTTGTGGTCTACAACACAACCACCTATTTTCTTTGAGCTATCACTTGACGTAAGAATCTGAAGCATACTACTGTTATTCTGCTCATAAGCCCCTAAAAATGTGACCATATATTCATCATCAGAGGAGGAGGAAGAAGAAGAGGATGAAAATAAAGTCAATATCATGGATTTGAAAGTATCCATTATGCTCTGTTTTGTTTAAGCTATGATCCTTATAGAGTTGTCTGGCATATGAATAATAATGTGTTTATATGAGATTTTATTTGGAAAATCATTGTTACGGGTAAACCAAAACCCCATATATGTAATGGAGGGAAAAAGAAATAGGAAAAGAATTGGGAACAGAAATGGAGGGAAATAAAAAAAAAAAAATCTCTTACCGATCGACCAACCGGTTGTCCCCGGAGCAAATTTGATAAAAAGTGAAGCATTGGAGTCAGTGGTATCAAATTGAGGAAAGCATCCTTTTTTTCATCAAATTTTATGACAAAAGAAGTTCAGGGTTGGAAATGCTCTTAGCTGACAATTTAGTTTAAGTATTTAATTGAGAGAGGATCCGTACAATTTGGGAGGGGGATAGTTGACGAAAATCTCAAAAAAATTATCAAAATTTTTATCAAATATTTTATATAAATGTCGGACCCACATCATGTGAGTCTCACACTCATGTGAAATATTTAGTAGAAATTTTAATAAAACTTTTGAGGTCTCTAGCCTTACTTGATAATTGGCTTTATCTAAATAAGTACATTTATTTAAATCATTTCAAATAATTTCATAATATTTGTGGTGTTGTGTGTGAGCCCTGGCAAACAAGTTGAGATAGGTTGTGCAAAAAATCATTTAATTCGCACTGATTCATACCAATTTTTCCACTAACCGTAGATTAAATTTTGAAATTTATAATCCATTTTCAAAATTGCTCTACTTTATTATAATTACTACATATATATATATTTTAATTTCTAATGAAATATCAAAGTAAAAATAGTGCGAGAGATTTTTATTTTTTTTTAAAGATTTGTATGAGAGAGATTTAATATGCGAAATTTGTTATAAAAAATATTATGTAAAATTAGTTTGTCTTATATAAATATTATGCAAAGTGCTATATATTATGCAAATGCTTGATAAATATTTAAGAATATTTTTTAATTAACTAACAAATTGAAACCGTCTCAAACTGCAATTTTATTATTTGCCAATCCGATATTCACTATTTGATTTATAATTTTATTCTCAAACTATCCGATCTGAAGCACACCACATGCACCACTAGTTTTTGTTGGTTCCCCACAATTTTTGGAATTCTAAATTTTTTTAATACAATTTTTAATAATATGTGAAAAATTAAACCTATCTTGTTAAATAAGTTGTTATATAATTTTTCTATTGTATAAATATTTTGAATGCTTAAAAATTATAATTAAGAATGAAGAGATGAAATTCTTTTATCCATACATATTTAGTGATTTCAAAAACAAAAAAAAAAAATTACTATAACTTCTCAATTTTTTTGTCAAATAAATTACTAGTATAATTTTAAATTGCAACAAGACACCATATTAGTCAATTTTTTCTAAACAGAGTTAAATAGATAAATAAACATTATCCATCTTTTTTGTTAATTAGTTTATTTATTATAGTTCAATGCTTCAAATGGAGTGTTAAAAGAAAAAACGGTGGTGCTGCATGTACCAATTAGTATACTAACTAGTGTATCAACACTAGT